>JBBPDE010196486.1:15974-27901 GCA_037974605.1 Nannopetersius ansorgii
CACTGTTTTGAAACATGATTAGTTGATTAGTGGAGTGCTGAAGGTGTTGAAATGCTAATCTGTTCATTAGCAATAGCACAAAAGAAGATTTTTTTTTTTTTTCCAGATTTACCACTGTTTTAACTTTGTGTTTACATATTACACATACACATGCAGGTATCTGTAGAAAATATAATGGCCGTATTTGCATTGTAGACATTGTAAGTTTTCGTTGTAAATAAAGACGTTAAAAAACGTTTATCATTCAGATCACAAAGTAGTCATCAAGTTAAATTCTGAATATACTTTTGGGCAAATAGTTTTTAAAATTTTACCAACAAAGAATATCTTACTATTGTGTATGAAATAAAAAACTGGAGAGAAGAATTTTTATAGTTATACTTTCTCAAGGATTGGTGGATATTTGTGTCTGATTGTATTTACTATTGATAATTCATTGGACTGGAGATTCATCTTTTGCAAGCAAGACACAAAGAATGGCCATTCTCCCTCATTGTATCCAATTCAATAGAACCATTGAATGACACCCGTTTCTATTTTGAGCTTTCTTTTATGGTAGAGCTTGCAGGTGGTTCTGTGAATTCGCTCTTTACTCGTAATTCTTCGAGTGACATTGATGAAACAGTTTGTCGACATCAGCTGTAAACATTTTGCAGAGAAATACAGAATTTCATCCCTTTGCTCTCAGGGGTGCTGTTTTAAATACAGGATGTGTCTTGAAAAGGGGGCTTAGGCGACGATAGGTCTGATTTAGCTCTTCAGAAAAGTTTCACCTTTTTTCCATGTATTATTCTACTTTTGTTTGCACCTGTTGCCATAGGAGCAGGCTGTTGAAAGTACAGTTATAGTGCAGGACTGTCACAATGTAATATGACCTATATGGAAAACTATAGCTATAGTTTATATACTGCAAGTGCGCTTAAGAAGGGATGGACTTTTCCAAAACTTTTCCACCGGGTTTCCCAAATATTTACACGTGTGTTTCCTGACATTATTTCCGAGCCACATACTTTGTTTGATAATCGAATTAAGCCTATCAGAGTAAATTAATATAAGTAGAGTACAGTAAATTCATCTGTGGGCTGTTTCATGTTCTAATTTCGGAACGTAATGCCGGGTACGGACTGTCCTCAGAACAAAAACGGCCGTGTCTGTGATGCTGACGTAGAAACATTCTTCTCCGAATCATTTTTTTGAATATAAACACTCTGTAAAGGGCAAAAAGGAATGGTATGATGCGATGTTGCAAATGTAATAAAGCCGTTAATGTGTGGCTAACAGGCATGTGACCTACTTTTATGATCTTCCCCTGATTTTAGGAATTCTGAAGAATTCAGCTTACAGGATTGGTATGGAAACTGGCAGGCATTGTGTGTGTGTGCGTGTGTGCGTACGTGCCTGCGCACGCATGTGTGTGCGTGCGCGTGTGTCCATCCAAGTCCATACTATCTCCAGATGTAGCCCTGTTCGTAAACACAGACAGACCTAGTGAATAGACACACATACACTCAGCTCCAGACACTCCTCACACACCCCCCCACACAGTGAGGAATAACAAACGTCTTGCACAAAGCTGGTCCTGTTAGCCTCTTGCTGCCCAAAGGCTGCCCTCACTCCACTGAGCACTCTTATCCTCCAGCAGGAACCAGGAGGGATCCAGCATTGCCATGCCAAACCCAACACAAGCCGCCTTACAGATCATCTCAGCATTTTAACCTTTTTAGAGGAATAATTCCTGCTGTTCTTTTCCAAATGTGTGAAGATGTTCTGCCATAAATGCAGTACGGAGGCGAATCGTCTGCATTGCTCAGTTATGGGATGGTCTGGCATCTGAATCAGAAAACATTGATCCCAGAGGATCACAAGAACAATAGAAAATGTATAGTCTAAAATAAAAGACAAATAGAAGTTCTATTTCAGTTGAGGTCTATGAAAATTGAGCTTTTCAGTTAAGGCTGCAATTATTTGTTTTTCCTATATTTTTAAATAATACGCAGATCCCCAGCCTTAGTGCTGGAGTGCCCCTGCCTGTCTCTCTCTCTGTGTCTCTCTCCCTGTCTGTCTATTTCTCACACTCTCCTGCTCTCTCCTTGTTTCTTTCCTCCGTTCTGTCTCTCTTCCTGTCTCTCTCTCCATGTCTGTCTCTCTTTCTCATTTTCTCTCTTCCTCTCTCTCTCTCCCTGTATCTCTCTCTCTTTCTGTCTCCCTGTCTATCTCCCTAACTTTTTCTCCCTTTCTTACTCTGCTGCTCTCTCTCTCTCTCTCTCTCTCTCTCTCTCTCTCTCTCTCTCTCTCTCTCTCTCTCTCTCTGTGTATCTGTCTCCCTGTCTATCTCTCTTTCTCTGTTTCTCTTTCATCCTCTCTCTCTCTCTTTCTCTCTCTCTCTCTCTCTCTCTCTCTCTTTCTCTTTGTTTTACTCGCTCTTCCTCTCCCTCCCTCCCTCCCTCCTTCCCTCCCTCCCTCCCTCCTTCCCTCCCTCCCTCCCTCCTTCCCTCCCTCCCTCCCTCCTTTCAGCTGATGATCTGAATGTGGACTGCTCTCTACCTTTTGCTTGTGCCTATTTTTAGCCCCTCGTGTCCAAGGCTGAAGAGATGCGTGAAAGCAGGGGAGTGTGTCTGGGGCGACACACACTTATCAGAGAAGGTGTGTGTGTGTGGGTATGTGTTTGTTCAGGCACACATAGGCTGAAGACATCATGATGATCACAAGTGGCCAGATTTAAACTAGAGCCTGAAACAAATAGCATGTGAGATGTAGAGATCATTTTTGGTTGTAATGTAGTGCATGCTACATTTAGCAAAGTATTATTAGATTTTATTGACTAAATTATTAATGCCTCTCTGAAATCTTCCTTGGTGGCAGTTGAACTGCTGCAGAGGCTCAGAATCCACACTTTCTTATTGCCTAGTGACTAAGACATTCAGTAAATTCAGCAGTGCAGTATAACACTGAAGGAGGCAAACTGTAATATTTCAAACTAAAATACAGGATTGTTGTAACACATTTAAAAAAAAAAAATATTCAAACTGAAATACAGGATTGTTGTAACACATTTAAAAACTTCTCTCTTAATAAAATGCTTGTTCAGCTGCATGCTCATTTAATGATATGAAAGTTAAGTTATACATTTTATATTTTATATTACAATGTCATGTGACTCAGGTAGGCTTTAAATTTAGAGACTTGTTAAATACGAAGAGCATGAGATTAAGATTTTGTGATAGCTAATTTTTTGTAGCAGTGTATGTATCACCAAAATCACAAACCCTGCAAGTTAATTTTTGTGAACCATTTACTTTAAATGAACAAAAGTGTTTGAAATAATTAAATTTTGGTTTGTCCAGTTTTATTCCAACAGCAAAAATGTACTACTTACAAAATGCTTGAATAATGTAAGTTTAATGCTGGGCTACTGACAGTTTAGATCTGAGAGTATCAGAAGATTAAAGCATGCCCTAATTAAGTTGATCAGATATGGTATATTTAAAGTTTAGGCTAACATTCCTAAGAAACACTAGAGGTCAGTAGACACCCAAATCAATTTCGGCGAAACATTGTGTAAATTAGATTTTTTTGTTGAAGCGTTCCAGTAACATCTTTTTGTCTACCCCTAAGCCCCCACCCCCGTGCAAGAATTGCTGCATTCCTTTCATTGATAGGTTTTATCATCTGTTTTAACACAGTTTCTGTCAAAAGTAGCAGTGTGTTAGCTTTAGTATTTTAATACATCTGTTCAGAGCTCATCATATGAGATTGTTAGAGTTTTTTTTTTCATTTGAAGTAGTGTTGTTGTTTCAGAAGGACTGTGTTTAAACCACAATATTCTTATTCATATTTGTTGTTGTCCTGTGACCATGGTCCTGTGATCAGTGTTTTGTAATAAGCAATCAGTGCTAATAAAGCAGTTATTGACCAGAATGGAATTTGAAGGAGTAAGATGACCATGTGGGGAAAGTAGCTGCCATGTTCATGTGCAGGCATGTGATATGGAGAAGGTGTGGGGGGGCCTGAAGCATGGGTGATGATGTCAGGGAATGTCTGGTGTGGTAGGGATTTTTTTGTTGCTGTTAGAATGAGAATATGTATGGATTTAAATATCAGAAAAAGACAGGTAGGAAATATTTGCTTGTCTGAATGCCTGGGACATTAATGCAAAAATAGAACATTAATGCATAAGTGTGTGTGTGTGTCAAAAAGAAGGGGATGCCTCCACTCGTGTTTCTGCATCTGCTTACTGGCTGGAGTGGAGAGTGGGTGGAGCTTTCTCTCTGCTGCAGCGGCATGGACTGTAAGGGAGGGAGAGAAGGAGCACGAATGCACCATTGCCACTGAGAGAGAGAAAGAGAGAACGGGAGGGAGGCAGGCTCTGCTCTCTGCGTCGCGGCATTCTCCCGCTCATTTTTATTCCAGACGCTGATTCCTCTCAGGAGAGCCCCTCTCTCCGTTTGAAATGCCAATCACTGCTGGCCGTGCCTTCATCCTTGATCACACACCCTTTCCCTGTGCTAATGCCAGCATGCGAGACCCAGGCACGGAGGAGATTTCCCGCTCCTCTCCAGCCGATTGAAGTTGCTGTTGGGGGCAAAAAACAGCATCTGGATGACTCTGGATTTTGTCCTGTCTGAGGATATCAAGATTTTTTGACTGTACTGCATTCTCCTAACGTGTTCTAACCTCTGGACTATGACCAATCCGAATACAGATGGGAATCATGTAATCAGTGAGGTGAGAACTTCACTTCCTCTGCCTTTATCTGTACCCTGACTCCCTCCTTAAACATCCTGCAGCTGGCATTGGACTGCCCTGCTCCAGCACAGCTGTGCCTCTCCTAGGAAAGACGAGGGAAGAACAAGAAAGGCAAGGGCAAATCTATGTGTGGGGGTGCATGCCGAGACATCCTATCTTGATAGGAATTTGATCCTTTGACCTACAACCACTTCTTGTTTTTTTTTTTTAATAAGCAGGACATTGACACACTACAATCCTGTGTAAAAAGGATTCCCTAAGACTGCACAGACTACCATCTCATATTGCTGATGAGATGACAGACTACTGGTATGGGCACATGCATCTTGTCTGCTGGAAAATGCCACACACTTAGCCAGCCTTTGCTGAGCTAGGCCCCCTGAGGAAGCCCTCCTCCCTCCTAGCATGCCCAAGCGCACCTTCAAACAAGATGAACTCAACTGAGCTAAACCAGAGCTCCATGACCTTCTGCCTTTTGGACGTTGGCTATTCTCAGAACTTCAACACCTGCCTGCTGGAAGTCGCTGTCATCCTCTTCCTTACAGTGCTCATCATCTCTGGCAATCTGGTGGTGATTTTTGTGTTCCACTGTGCCCCCCTGCTCAGCCACCACACAACCAGCTCCTTCATCCAGACTATGGCATATGCCGATCTACTTGTTGGAGTTAGCTGTCTAATCCCTTCCTTGTCCTTGCTGCACCATCTGGATGGGCTGGATGAGGAACTCACTTGCAAGATATTTGGCTACATGGTGTGCGTCCTGAAAAGTGTCTCCATGGCCTCACTAGCTTGTGTTAGCGTGGACCGCTATGTAGCTATCACCCGGCCACTGTCCTACGCAGCCCTGGTGACACCTTGCCGTCTGCGAGCCTGCATTGCTCTCATCTGGCTTTACTCTGCCCTCATCTTCCTGCCTTCTTTTCTTGGCTGGGGTAAACCCGGGTACCATGGGGATGTGGTTGAGTGGTGCTCGTCTTCCTGGCCCACCCAACCACTCTTCACCGCCTTCATCGTAGCAGCACTCTATGCTCCTGCAGCCCTCACCGTCTGCTTCACCTACGCCCACATCTTCCGCATCTGCCGTCAGCACACCCGGCAGATCAGCGAGCGCCGGGCCCGGTTTGGACCGCATGACTCTGAACCAGGTGAGCAAGCTTGTCCTGACAAGCGCTATGCCACAGTGCTCTTCCGCATTACCAGTGTCTTCTACCTGCTGTGGCTGCCATACATCATCTACTTCCTGTTGGAGAGTGCTGGAATATACCGCCATCCTGCCGCGTCTTTTCTGACCACATGGTTGGCCATCAGCAACAGCTTCTGCAACTGCCTCATCTACAGCCTGTCCAACAGCGCATTCCGGAAAGGCCTCAAACGCCTTTGTCTTCTCTGCCTACAGCGCAAGGACACCACCAAGAAGCCCCTCGGGGCTCTGCCGGCGCCTTCTCGGCCAGCCTGTCATGTGTAGGGCCCACTGTGGACTGAAGGTATTGTGTGGTGGCCTGTCCTGAGATGGGTCTTGGGTCATATTTTGGCATCTAGACACCATTTCAGCTCTTGATCCTGTCTGAGGGATTTGAGGAGAGCAGACCTGTAGAAGTCTGTTTGTCTACGTGAAATGTAGCAACCACTCCAGAGACAAAGAAATGACCCATAACTCCAGCCATCAATGATGAAGAGATAGTTGAAGCTCTTAGAAAAAAAAACAAAAAACAACCATTTGCAAAAATGATGCACAGAAATGAAGGAAACGGAAGATTTAACAAATGTATTTATGTCTTTGTATTGTAAAAATCTATATTACTGCAAAAAATACATATTCTACTTTTGTAACTGATATGCTTAGGTAATTGTGACTATTTGGTTGACAGAATGATATTTGTCACCCTTAACAGGTGGTCGACAGATGTTGTTCATTCTGAATAACCTATATTTGATTCTGAATAACCTATATGGGCTTTTGCCTTTGGGGCATGTCAAGTGCTTTGTCTAGCAACCCACAGTTATTCCAGGGAAAGTAGAAAAAACATATTGCTAGATTCATTCATGTTAAAATTTACCATTTATTCAGTTATGACATCCATGATCTGGGCTAAGCCCTCAGGCACACCACCCCTCTTGAACTCCATTTATGTATAATTGGTAGATAAGTTGGATGTAGCACTTGTTAACTCTCCGATACTCTAATGCTTGTTGACTCTCTAATGCTCTGATGCTTGTTGACTCTCAAATGCTCTAATGACCTTTTGGGGCCCGGGAGCATTTTTGATACTGACCTCCCACATAAAGCTGTTGAATCTCTGTGGTGAATCAAGCTGCCTCAAGTTCTTCCAATTATCTGCTTTTTAATGCCTCATCTATGGGGATTACATACCTTTGTCTGTCTGAGGACAAACATATGAGTGGATCCGCAGACAAAACAAACTGTTCTGTTTGTCTCCAGATTGTACCAGAGATGCACTTTCTCAAAGACTCACACAAGACTGCTTCAATCCCTCAGCCCTCACATCATGAGTACCGCTGATGTTTTTTTGCACTCTTTCTGTTTGTCCTCTACCCCTGGCAAACAGGTTTGACTGTTACGTAGCTGGTGGGAGAAGCCTTCTGAAAGATGACCTACGGATGGGGAGATACCTTTATTGACCAGTTTTTAGAACCTTAATTTCACCTCCATGTATGTCTATTTAAGATTTATACTTGTTGGATATTCTGACTTATTTGGACATGTGACTCAATGCAGTTTCGGTGTAGGACAGTTGTTCTGGTTTATTTAGGTTGCTTCAATAGCCTGCACTGGGTTTGTGACAGAGACGGTCTGGAGAAAGGCGGGGTGGTATTCCAACAATAACATCCCAGTGAAGAATATATTTAATACTCTATTTCGATTATTTGTACATAATGACTGACAAACACCACACACTTGCACTTGTACCAGCAGTTTAACTGCAAAAAGTATCTGATACAGGTAAGAGCCAAGGAGAGCAGATTATCCAGATGCAAGAGTGTAAGTAGGTAAAGAAACTTAGGTCAGTGTGAGGGCTCCATAATGTCAGAGCGCTAAGTGTCATGATGCTGGCTCACACATGGTAAAAGATCTTATGAAAAAGCAAACATTAACGCTTTTGACTGATGCAAAAAAAACAAAACAAACAAAAAAACAATCTAAAGGATTTTGAGGGGGACCGATGTCAAAGGCCCCCAGTACACACAAACACACACATTGTACATACTTCATACTTTATATGTGAAGGTGCCAATAATATGGAGGACACTGGAAATCACCATCTCCTCCCCTATCTCCAGTATATCCAGCTGTTTCACAACTTCATTGGTACTGTTGAATGGGATTACATAGATAGCTTTGTCTCCTAGTTGACCAAAGTGAATTTAACAGATTTTTTTTTTAAAGTTATGTATAAAAAGGAAAGACATTGTAAGTTGTTTATGAAAATACGATGTTTGAGAAAGACTTGCCTTTTGCCAGATGTACTGAAACCCCTTTTTAAATGCCTTTCTTCTGTATGCAATAGTGTTTTCGATCATGATCTTTGACTCCCGCAACGCAGGCTGCGTCCTCTGGAGCAATTTATTTATTATATCGTGTTCTGAAACATGTGTGTCTTGATTTAAGAGTGCTTGTTTTATATGGAACTGTGACAAAGATGCTCTAATTTTTTCAGTGAAGTAATGGATAGGTCGATTTTGACCTAGCAGAAGTTGGTTTATTTTTCATGTTCGTACTTCAGTGCATGCCTGAATAGCCTATAGATTTACTTTTATATTTAAAGCACCATGATGAGCAAAGAAAAAAGTTGTCTTAGTACTGTTGGGTGAAATGAGTGCGAATGCGTCTAAACTAGCATTAACATGGTTCCGACTGTTTCTTCACTGCCGTGTTGCGGCAGGGCGCTGTGCAATATGTCCATTTTTTTCTTTTTGTAATAAGGGTGGGAGAACATGTCGCACACAATAGCAAAAGGGCTTTTATTTGTTCCAACCGTTCCAGCTGAAACCTAGATTTCAATCTGGTGGCCTGTGGCCATGCGCTGTTTTTGGAGCATAGCGACAGCATTTGAGTAAGGCTGAAGTGAGACAAGCGCACATGAGACTAAAACTGCAGAGCCGTCTTCTGTCCCGTGCACTCCTTTATCAAAAGCATATGACTTTCTTGTGTGTGTGTGTGTCTGTGTCTGTGTCTGTTACTGTGTGTGTAATGAAGGCGCAGAGAACTTCATTGGCACTCTCTGCATTTATTTTTTTTATTGTACCCAGAGCTTTGGGATTTCTGGATTCTTGAGTTGAGACTCGGTGAAGCATGGATGGTCATGTTTGATATTTTGTGAAGATTTTGGGTTCCAGCTGAGTGGTACCGACACTTGAACGAAACTGTTTTTCCCTGTTGCCTCCAGCACTGTTTTTTAAACCAGTAGGTTACTTCTTAAAAGTAAGGTGATCTGTGTCATGTAGAAAATTGCAGCTGCCATTGCAAAGTCCTTTTTTAAAATTTATAACTGACCTTTATTGTTTGAACATTTTGTGACGCATTGACCACTGGAAATAATCCAGAATGAGTTGGAGTAAAATCTACTTTAATGTACATTAGCATTACATTTTTTCATCTCTTACAAAAAGACTTAAGAGATGTGAGATGTCTGTATGGAAGTTGTTGGCTGACATCAATGATTTTCCATGTACAGAAAGTGCGGTTCAGAACTATGTCTCTATAAAGAAAAATGCTTCTATTTTGTGTTTGTTTCTCGCACCTAAGTATGTTTCTGTCTTATTGCAAATTATAGTGTAAGAAATGTGAGAATGTTCTTTTATCTGAACATGTACTTCAACACAAAGGATATGTAACACCGCCTGCTAAAAAGCCCCAAAAAATCAGAAGAATGGCCTTAAAATGGTCAGTACCACAGTTCGATTATTCTTTCTTTATTTTACTTGGAATACCTATTTTCCTTGTCAAAATTCTTTGTCAAATTTATTTGCAGGTTTGTATGGAAAAATACTAGATTTTTAGTGAGGTGTCAAAAATTTGGACCCCAGTATGTCCCACAGTGTTGATATAAAAAACATTTATAACAAGTAGAAATTGGGACTAGATACACCTAGATTATTAATGAACGTTTATTCCATAAATAGAGATACCATAAATTAAAATGCAGGCTACAGTAATTCAGTGTCACCTTAAATGTTTTGCTGTGAGTACAGTCATGTGTCTGTTTAAATAATCAGATGCCTTGATTCTTATGTCACTGACTGTCTTACAGTGCTGGTAATGTTATTCAGAGTTGACTGTTCAGTTTCATGATTGTCGTTTTTGGAATATTTTCAGGGCAGAGTGGTTGTACTTTTTTTTTTTTTTTTTTTAAAGTTCTTTGATGCAAGATTTATTTTTTTTTGTTGCTTTCCTGTGGGAAAACGACTTTGTTCTTGCTATCAAAGTTGGGGGCTGGCATTCTCCAGGGAGTCCTATGCTGACCTGCCCAGTGCTGTGCCATATTAGGACGTGGGACCTAGAGTTCAGAAAATGGAGGCTTGTGCTGGAACAGTATGTTTCTCCTTCAGGAAGAACACGTGTGTCGACACACAAACAGACAAATACACACAAACACACTCCCCTCATTGCCCCTTTCTTTGATCTGGTAATTCTTATTGAATTTATTCATGTATATTTTCTTAAAGTGTTGAATAGTCGAGTCAGCCTCTTTAATAGATTGCTCCTGATTTGGATCTGGCCTGTTTTATTTGCCCCGATTAAAATGTATGTTTATTTAATTGTCTAGCGTGATGTGGTTTTGTGTTTTCACCTCAAACTGTCCCAAAAGATCTAATTTTATCTTGTGATCCTTAAGTGAAGGGTTTTTTTCCCCCACAGAAAACGGTATGAGACCACTGCAAGCCTCACTGAGTTGCGTTTTTTGGACCGAAGTGATGAAACTGTTGCTTTTTTTCTCAGCAAAACAGATGAATATCTAAAACATGTCCAAAATGTAGGAGTAGGAGTGTAGCTGAGGTACTGCTCTACTGTACCTTATGATTTTTGTAATGATGTCATGGATGTTTTAGAAAATAATTGTCAATTATATTTATATTCTGGTATATCTGCACTGAGGAAATAAATGTGATCTTACTATAACATACACAATGTGTTGTACAGTTACAGAGCGTTTACTTGTGTGTGTGCTGTGTTCATGTGTTTGTTCAGAGTCGTATGATAAAAAATGATTCATTGATTTATTGCTATTGACTGTATACAGTGGTGCTGAGAGAAACCCAATGATGTTTACACCACACATCGCTAATTTATTACTATTTAAAACCACCAATTAATATACATTTAGTTTTATATGATGATGAAGGTGAAATAGCTGTTAACTCCAAACATATACATTTTTTGGCCTCTGTTTTGTTCACAGTGCCCAGCATTCCCCTTCCATCTGTCATCTTTTTTGGCCAAATGTTCTTAAAACTGTGTAGCTGTTAATTTCATCTAATAAACCAGAGGTCTTTCCTACAAGCAGTGAACACTACAGACGTCAGGTTCCTTTCACCATGTCTGTGCACATTTCTGACTCACTCTGACCTGACCACTCTGACCATTCTGAATGACTTTATTTACATCTTAACCGTCAAATTCTACAGAGATTTTAAAATACGAGGGAATTCCCCTTTAAACTACAGCTTTTGGCTTTTCTTTCTCCTTCTTCCCTCTTCTCTGCCTCTCTTTTGTTTTTTTGCTTGTTTGTTTCTCATCTTCTTTGTTTCTCTATGTCCAGCTCTGTTTTCTTTATTTCTTTTTTTCACTTCATTTCACTTACTCTTTTGTCTTTCTTTTTTGTCCACTGTATTTCCTCTTCGCTTTCCCTCTTTCAGTTCTCTTTCTTTCCTTCTTTCTCTTTATTCTCTTTCGGTCTCTCCTTTTTCATTTGTAACTTTCTTTCACTCTCTCTCTCACTCACTCTCTCTAAAGAAGTTATAAATCTTTAGGGAGATGTAAATCTGCCCCCTCTTTCTACGGGAGACTTTCATCAGACCAACCCCAGGTTTCGTAATCAGTTTGGCAAAAGAAAAACAAAATGCCATTTTGCACATTGTTGCTGCTCACAATGGAGACGAAAAAAGTACAGTGTTTCCCGCGGAAGCCCACTCCGCCTCGCAACACACACACACACACACAC
>JBBPDE010196494.1:4906-17064 GCA_037974605.1 Nannopetersius ansorgii
AGAGACAGAGAGACTCATTCACAAGCTCTGGGGTGTCCAGTTACTGTCTAAAAGGACAGCTTGGGGTAGTGCTGGTGTTTATTGCTATAATCGATTAACCCAGTCTATTACTCTATTAACCAGCTCTTGCAGTTTAATGTGGCCTGGCCTCCGTCAAACTTCTCCCTGTCTGTCAAGTGATGTTTTTCTTTCATAACGAGTAGAAGGGGTGGACAGTGTGGCAAAATAAATAGCTTTACAATGTTTGTCGATGGAGGACTAAGCATCGCAAACTTTCATAAGCTGACTAGCTTATGCCACACTAAATAATACCATTATAAACCGTGTCCAATTAGATATATTTAACATTTCACACACTGTGCTGCACTACATTCAGACCTCAATCACTGGAGGTGACATTACACCAATTAGTTCAGTTCATTACTAGTGATGGCACATAGAGACTGGACATTGGCCTCAAGGTCCAGATTTATGGACGTCTGAGACTTTTTGTTGATGATTATGATGATGGACATCCATTTTACCACAATTAAAGCAAAATCTGACAGACAATGGTAAAGGGCAAGACTATATAACATTGCATTTTAGGGAAAAGCTTTAATTGCCTCCAAACCACTCGTTTATTTCAGACAAAAAAGAAAAAAAAACACACAAAAAAATAATAAATAACACAGTCACACCGACTAGAGGATGTTCATCTGTCACAACATCTCCAGTCTTACATGCAGAGTTCTGCTCTGGGGTGAGCTGGATGTAGAAAGTACGTTGCGGTTGCCTGGGGTAGGGGACCCACCACAGCATGTTCTTTTTCTCCCTCAGCGCTCGAAGACGAGATGCTTGCTTATTTGGAGGTGTGAGAGGAAGTGAAAAAGGTTGACACTTTTTTTCCCCGTCCCGAACAGAACACATAACCTTAACTTCCCTCACACCCCTGGGAAACAAGTAAAAAGAAGCAACACACCTACTCTACTCATGCACTTCCGTGTTCATTAAAATAACGTACAGCCAACGACTTCACACGTCAACCAGAATCCATCTAACCAACTCCTTCACCCCAAAACGTGTACTGTGCTCACATGTACTTGAGCTACAATGATTGCACTATGAAATTTTAAAAAAAGCTTGGTTGAATTCCAAACAATTATCTAGGCTGGACACAATTACTGAATAACCCATGACTGCAATTTTTCCAGTTTATCAGCTTTCAATCACATGTTTAGTTTGCAACATACAACATGAACTGGCTGCTGGACTGGCAAAAATGCACATGAATAAAAGAAAGTAGAAAGTGTGTTTTAAAAGAATAAAAGGTCTAACTTCTGACCTTTAGAGGGCAGTGGCGAGTCATGTTTGTTTATTTGAGTTAAGGCATGGGAGATAGCTTACTGAAACCCAGGAAGCTACATGACTAAACTGCTCATTTACGCATCTCTTGTGCATTAATAGCTCTGTTCAATGAATAAAAAAAAGACTAAATAAGTTGTTTATTGGTTTATTTGGCAATTATTCATCAGCTAAAATACAGTAGTTAAACGATGAAGGACCCATTGGAAACTGGAACATGCATGACTCACACAAGATGCTCAGAGCCTTGAGAATGACCTCTAAACTGACCTTGTACAGGTTCTCTAGTCTCAAGAAAATAAGTACAAGAATAGCTGCCCTAGAAGAGAAAAGGTGTCTCTAAAAAAGGGAAGCGCTAATTTTATTTCAGCTTGCTTTTGAGCTGAACTTTTTTGATGCCACTGTCGCAGTGGAACTAGAATCCTATAAAAACACTACAGAAATTTAACCGAATCCAGTTGACGGAACTGAACTGAAAAAATGGGAAGTGCTCAGTGAGACGAAAGACGTGCGGCACAATTTCACACATTAGTTAACTTCAAATACCCTATTTAATACAAAGCTGTAGCTCATGGTAATCAATTCTGAAAATGAGCAGCGTTTGGCGAGTATCCTGCTCAAAATACATTCACTAAACCTGATAACTCAATCAAATATTTTTGCAAGACCAGAACCGATGACCTCTGCTGTAAAGCACAGACACAAGATGGACAACATTAATGTCAGGACACCGAGGTCTCCCTGTTAGTTAGTTAATTATTTATTACAACGGAATAAACCAGTTTATTACAGCAAAACCATCTTTACCTGAAACGATAATGCCTTTGAATTTTAATTGCCTCATCACACTCCCATAAAAACAACATGACCATCTTAGCTGATAGACCCGTCTTACCTACTTAACATTTAATTTCTTTAAATTACACAGCAGGATCTAACAGAGCCTGGTGGTTTACCTGCTCCTCAATCAGCAGACTGCACATCAGGAATGTCTGATCTCACGAGTCGCCCGCATTTTTGTCTTTTCTTCTACAGAACTTGTTCAGCCAGATAACTGCTCAGGACGAACAGACACTTCCTGGTGCCAAACACCAATGATACGCTCTGATCGGGTGTCTTTAAGGACCTCTGGCTGGATTGAATGTTTAGGGTTTCTCCATCATGCTAATCTATGATGAGTAACTAAACCCACATCTAAACATTAACCGCTGCAAGAGAGAAGAGGGTGGTCTAAAACAAAAATAAAAAAACCCAAAACCTCTGATAGAATATGCTAGGACTAGCACAGTTAATTAAACTCTGTTCCTCCAATCAAATAAGGATTAAAAAGCACCTTCACTGTGAACCTGCAGTGATCATTTGACAACCTGCATGATTATTATGCATATTTAAAAAGTTCTCTCACAGGTTTCTCTCACTATTACAAAATGAGTCCCATTGACATGCAGGTCTAACATTCGTTTGTTTATTTAATCTTAGTTTCTTTCCACAAGCAAGGTATTTTACAACCACAGAACAATTTTTAATTCAAACACTCATTACCTAATCATCAAAATACCTGGTAGATTCATCTGTTACAACTATTTGTTCTTTTTGCCAGTCATGACCTTTGGCTGATGTTCTAATAGGATTCTCTATCTCAAAAAGAAATAAAACTGTGTGGAAGACATTACAACTGGGTGCTCGAAACTGGGTACTCTGACCCTTACTTCCTCTCTCGCCCTCTCTCGCTCTGTTACGCATGGTCAATCTGAGGCTCTTTATTTTAGCATTACTGGTCAAAGCTGTCAGCTGGCAGACCTTACAGTAAAAACAGCCTTGCGTCGGAGCAGAACAAGGTCAACGACCTGCACTGTGCAAACACCCACCAAGCACAGAGGCTCATGTCTGTCTGTCTGAATCTCTCCTTCATCCATCTCTTCCTCGCCAAACATCCATGCCTGCAACAACCCAGGCCCTAGTCTTTCCCCTGTTTCATACCGGATGCGTCTGCGTTGCGGTGCGTCTCAGACACGGCAGCCGCAGCTAATCGCTGTCAATAAAGTCAACGCATCAGTTTACACCAGATCCCATGCGTCCCGTCTCCGCTACGTCTCTGTTCAGTCACATCTCCGGCAGTCAGCCGAGATGCGCATCGAGTCTAATTTTGATGGATACGGCTCAAGAATGCAACACAGAGCGCATGCGGCAACTCCAGACGACCCCTTCACAATGTGGAATTATACTATATAATTATAAAATCATATATATGACCCACATATGGCTGACCAGTGTATTTAAACAGAAAAAAAAACACCACAAAATTAATCAATGTCATTCAAAGGTGGAATTTAAATGCATTAATTGTTTTCTTTATTACAACACAATAAAGTATGACATTAAACATTAAACACAGCAATGCAACACAATGCTAAACACAAACACAATTAAAGCTGAGCAACAACAAGGACAAAATTAACTAGGAAGCTACTTATAATGTTTGTAGTGCGCAGAAATCAGCAAAAAATCAGCAAAACAAACGCCGTTGGTTTAGCCACGGTTGTTATTGCGTTTTCCCGCGCAAACTTACAATCCTCCTGTGATCATATGATCTCGCAAACCAGCGGCGCTCCGGATCAGATGCGGACCACAAACGCGTCCAGTGCGAATTGGCGCACGGCCTCGAACGGAATGGAAATGCAGCGCAGTCGCAGCGCAGCGGAGGCGCATCCAGTGTATAACAGGGGTTACAGAAGGAGGTTGGGAAGGAAGTTTTCACATAAACATATACAGTTATACATAGAAATCACTATTTTAACTGAATGAACTACTATACAAAAGAGGATCTGGTTTGAGGGAGTCAGATTTGAACATTTTGAAATGTCATGAATTTGATGCAGATATTACAGGACATAGGTGGGAATACGTTGCCTGATACGTTTTACAACAGTTCAGTGACAGCTTTGGCATAAAACTACTTTTAATCCAGAGATACACAGTAAGGCAATGCAGCGGCCAGTACTTTTCCTATGTAATTTGTTCCACTATTTTACTCTCATCAACACAATATTAAAACCTCGCAAGACGTGTACACTGAACGTTCTGGAAATATAATAGCTGTGTTGTGTTGACACTGCAAATCATAGTTCCCAGCACTGCTATATAACAAATCTGAGATGGACTGTTTCTCTACAATGAACCATTTTGCGTTAAACAACAGCATGCCTTCATTTCCATCTCAAGCTTTCAATTATGCAGAAATTAAAACTCAGTTGAACTCATTTACTTTCCTGGACGCATTCATCTGTGTATATGCGGTTATTCTGACTCAGGTAAGCATCAGAGTGAGAGTGTGGGCCAAAAAAAACCCAAAGCGGTGGTGAAAAGTACAAAATGACTTTCCAGTACTTTGCTCTCCACTTGACTTACACAGTTTTGGACTTGAAAAATTACCCTTCAGAAATTTTTTTTTTTAATTCATACGTGTATTTTAAATGTCTAAAATATGAAGTTATGCCATTTCATCTCATTGTACACATGTATGTGGCTGAGATGTCAACGTTTACTTTGACTTGCTTAAAACGAAAGGTAGACCGCACCATATTGTGATGCCTGCCTCCTGTGTGTTTCCTTTACAGAAAACCAAGGTTCTGCACTCATTTCGCTACATTTCCACCACATTTTCTCAGTGCATCCTACGCATCTGTTTTGAGCATTTCTTTTCCACTCAAACCACTAAGTCAAAGCAAAAGAAGTGCCCTGAGAGCACCTTATCTTAATTACTGCTGAATTTGCATGCTGCACGCCTTGTCTCAAGTTGAATCTGCTCTTCATCACCACCTAATAATTCTTAATTCTCTCTCCAAAGGCATCTAAACACAAACAGCAGCAAGAATGCTGAACAGGCCTGCTCCCCTGGGCAGCCTGCTTGCGTCAGAGGTGAGTCCTGGTGAGTCTGCAGGTGACTCACAGTGAATGCGGACATTTGGACATGACTGGAGCAGCCTGGGCAGCGACAACATAACACACTCCATCACAGTGTATATGCAGAGATTTACATATGGCAAACACTGAGTGTAGATATGGCTAAACGGCTCAGGAAAGAGAGTGAAGGGGGTTTAAAAAGGAGAAGGGAGCATTTTGATGATGCTCATCATTAGGTTAAACTTTCTTTTGTTTTATTAGGTTTTGCCTGATTGGAAACTGGTCCTAACATTGAGGAATAATATCAGAAGGGATGGACCAATATAAACAACGCAAATGTACCCTTTGTCATAAATTAAACATTCTTAAGTTAATGCAATTTATGTTAAAGATGTTCTTCCCTTATGTAGAACTTTTTTGTTCACATTTTTGTTGCAGCCATTTCGGAGAGACTGCTCTTGCGAAACACACATTTTTACCCAAAGTGTGATTCGATGAATTCCTGCGTGGGTTTATCTCTCGTCTATCTACAGCAGAGACATGGCATCCCAAATCTGAGATTCTTTCTTATGTATAGACTTCTTCAGATACGAGGCATCAGTCGTCACCTCTGGCGAACGTAATGCGATAAAACACACAAGGCATTCCCACTGCTGTCGGGTCACAACATTCCAGCTCCACGTGAAATCAATTACACCTCTTCTAGTCAATAAGATGAAAAAGAATGCACATGTCAAAGGAATGCACATGTCATGTGAGGGTTTCTGAGGAGGGTACCATGCTGAAAAAAACTTCTCTACCTGATCAGAGGAAGGCCTTCATGGCATCTACACCAGCTTGCAAGCAGTCAAAACACTTTTACAAAGCCTGTATTGCAGAAATTTACATAGACCGAGTAAATCGGGCACTTTGAGTTCAAAGTCTGGGTCGGCCCCCATCATATTCATTCTCCCAGAGCACCGTTGCACTATTTTGGTTGCAGAAGATTTCTCAAGCTTATGTGTTATCAAACTGCATCACAACAACTAAGACGATGAACGTTCCTTTTCATGGTCCACATATGCCAGAATGAGAGATGTGTGTCTGTGTGTGTGTACCAACTTTGCCAGCCATTGTAACAGAGCAGAACACGTGGTAGCACCACCTCGCCTTGCAAATTCAGAACAAAAAACTGTGCCTAGCAGATCAGCCTAAAGCACGCATGCACGTCCAAGTGGGGAGAATAAACACACACACACACAGACACACACACACACACACAGAGAAGGAGCCCAGAGATCCCTACTATAAATAGCAGAGACAGCCTAGCCAATGTGGGACGCTGTAACCTGCCTCTGCATCCCAGCCAGCACTTGAAGAGACAGCCCTGCACACATCAGCTACATCCAGGTGCAGTTTGTGCACAAATAACACAAGATAAAGTAACGTAAAGTAAGTCAGCCTCTTATAGTGAACACACAACAGCACAGCACACAGTGTGACAAGGGTACCTCAGTGCTGCCACTGGTAGTCTTGGGATTAAAACGCACGACCTTCTGATCGCCGGGGCAACTCCCTAACCACTAACCAGCACACCCTGGCAGCCAGCAACGCAGTGCCTGGAGAGCAAGGTATGGGTACAGTCCTGACTCAAAGGTACCTCAGGGATGCCACTGGCAATATTGGTATTCAAGCATCTCCCTAACCTCTAACCACTGAGTCACCAGCTGTGTATAGCAAAGGATGAACAGGAGGTAAGATACACGCGTAACTTCAGTTAGAGCTCCCACTGCAGTTGTTATTGATTTTTCATTTCTGGAGACGTAATGTGAAGACACTCACCCCATGAGCCAATCCATAGTGTCTGAAGGGCTGGGAGAAAAGGGGTGAAACCCAACGGAGAGCTGGCCTTCCCCCCTGCTTGTATCTGATCTCAGCCGGGGCCAGCTGTCTGCCTCCGTCTAAGGGCCGAGGGGCTGTGTGATGGGCTCCCCGAGCGGCTGAGGGCCGTGTCCCTGGCTGGAGGAGTTAAAGGCTGCGGGCGGGAGGAAAGGGCCGGGGGAGCTGCAGCCGAGTCCCCGGGCTCCGCATTGACTTTGCCGTGTTTTTCTCCTGGAGGGTGAAGCGAGAGGACTGCTCCTCTTTTCTCCCTCGTTCTCCCTTCACACGCGGCCTCGAGCTGTTGACCGAGCGCAGGGAGGCTCCTGGGTGGTTCGGGCTCTGTCCCCGGGGGCGGCAGGGCGGCACAGGCCTGGCTGGTCCGGGTCAGAGGTAGGTTCTGTCGGGCTGCAGCTCAGACCCGACACCGACACCAAACACCCCTGCCATATACAGGAAATCCGGAAGTAAACACGGTCCGGCACCGCGGATGTGGCGCACAGACTGCTGGGATTTGTAGTTTTTAGCACTGTGGATTTGTGTAATTTTTTGCACGTTCTAAAACAGAAGCTCAGTCAGCATGAAAAATACGTTAAGAAACAGAGACATTGGAAGAAAAAAGTGTCCCCTTATAGTATACACACGACAACACAGTGTGAAAAGAGTGAAATTCTTCCTCTGCATTAAACCCATTCACCAAGTGAAGCAGCGGCCAACCAGGAACACCAACCCCGGGGAGCAGAGTGTGAGGACGATACGTTGCTCAAGGGGGCCTCAGTGGTGCCACTAGCAGTCCTGGGATTGAAACTTCAGTATAGAGAAGTATCACGGAGTTATTGGCCATCACACAGTTCCTTCTGGTTTATTTATCACTGGCCAAAATGTAATTACTCAACAGGATAATGATCCCAAGCCTCCCCCAAAAACTGCAACAAAATGATATCCAGTCCAAAGACAGGCAGAGAGTTTGGAGATGGATGTCTCGTCTCCAGTCTCGAGATCTTTCTTCCATTAAGCTGCATGGACAACCTGCAATAATCACTGTAAATATTGTAGCCGTATAGTGCGTTAATACAATCACTGTGAAACGATAGGAAAGAAAATATTCTTTCATATTATATTCACCCACTGACTGGTTCTATATTTATATATATTTATATTTATTGTTTGTACTGTGCTGCTTTGTGCTCTATTACGCGGTCCTACCTAATTTCTGGGTAAGAAGTGAAAATGTTTGTAATGTTCATATGTTGTTTTGTGTGCACTCGTCTTTAATGTCTGCACATTGAGCCTCTGGAGAAACGGAATTTCGTTCAGCTATGAATCACAATAAAGTTCGCTCACTTACTCCAACAAAAGAGACAGAACTGATTGCATGCTTATGAAAGGTGCTGATAGGATTTTGATACAAGTTGTTACCAACATTTCTGGAAAGCATGTAGAAAATCTGTGTTGCTGTAAAAAAGCATGAACTTTGTACAACATTTGTACAACTGTGATACAATTTTGAGGGAGCAATGTTCATTTTTTTAAATAAAGAATAAAGTCTTGAACGACCCCTAATTTTTTTCTTTTTTGCTTTGAAACACCTTGCTGAAACACCTTGTCTTATCATACATGGATTCAATTAAAGAAATGGGAACAAATGTTTTACTGCAACAGGCTGCAAAGTGCTTAAAGATGCAAAGATAAAGGAGTTCCAACCACTCAGCATGCAGCACCACCAGTATACCGATCACAGCCTGATCATCTGGAATCATCTGTACCTGTTTCTTTGCTGGTTCAGGACTTAAGTTAGATATCAGTAGGTCACTGTGTGTCGTAAAAAACAAAACATTCCTCTGAAACTGGTCAGTTTCAGGGACTGGACTGAAAATGAGAGATTTTGAAAGTTCTTCAGGAAGCCTGGAAAACTGTTCCTCAAGACCACATTGAAAATACAAGCAAGTTTAAATCTTTGAAAACATATATTGATGTGGGTCTCTGAGGGAGCTCCCTAAAACCATGAGAGCATGAGGAAACCAAGCCCCAAGACATAAAACGTGTCAACATGGAGCATGGATGTAGAACTAAGAGAGCCATGACTTAAAAAGGGACTATCTAAGAACATGGTCCCTGTCCTCCTAGTGTTTTCTCTCCTCTGAAGAGCTTGTTAATTAGTTAATTAGCTGCACCAGATCTGTTGTGGCCTTAGAGAAACCGTACTATACAGTAAATCTTCAGGACTAGGATTGCCAATCAATACTGCTTGTTCATTAGTCTCGAGTTAGGTCCACGTTTGTAATTCCACTGTAGTCCACAAGATGGCGCTGTTTGAATATAAAAACGAGGCCCATCCTCAAGAGCATCTTTTGTAGTTTATCACATCTTAATTCTGAACAGTCCATCAAATATACACAGTAAACGACATACCTATATAAACGGTTAAGGTTCTGTGTGTTTCACACTAATGGAATTAAACATCCCCAAATATTTCTTACTTAGTGAAAAAAACTGGTTTATTCTGCCATGAAAAGTGTAATTGTTTGAGACTGATGTTTAAATTGGGAGTAAATACAATTTCTGGACAAAAAAAGAATAGTATTAGATAGCAAATACCAACGAAACATTATCTAAGTGTTAAATATTTATTATTGATTTTTTGTTAATTTTTATAATATGCTCATTAATTTCCCTCTCTTTAAAGATTTCCACCATGCCAGGTACTGGTGAGGGTCCTTAAGTTGGGCAGCGTACCGAAGGTGCATGTAATACTGAAACCATCTCTGCGCTCACGGCCTACGCATCTAGTTCATCCTGAAATTTGATTTGCACCCCGGTAGATTCACCCATATCTTTTGTGAAATAACAGGGCGGTTTCAAAAGGATTTGGAATGTTCTTGTAGAGCTGCTTCATAGGGCAATTATCAGTCCTCTGGATTGCTTTGTTCACCTCCATTTGACCTCTATAAAAAGACAGAAATACTGCCGTGCCGATGATGGCAGAGGGCTCCTGTCATGCATTTTTTTTCTTTTATAAGTGCGATGACACTGCAGTCTTGGTGCCAGAGTGGCACTCATCACTTACTGAACCACTCAGAAGTCTCTGTGCTGTGGAGTTGAAATGACACCTGCAGGGCAGACAAGGTCGCCCTGATCGATTAGAAAACATCTGAGCCTGCGGCCGGAGCTCTCCCTACCAGCTCAGCTCAATCAGAGCCATGACCTCACCTTCCCACTCCCAGCCCTCTCTGATGTCTCCTCTCCCAGCCTGAACACGAATTAAACTTAAATTCATCCACAATGAAATCACAGATGCTCATCAGGAAAGACAGTGTAGTCATATTGTGTTTAAAAGTTGATAAAAATACACTTGGATGTAGTTTGGGCACCTCTAAAAATATATATTTTTAAAGATAAATATGTATTTCTGCTATAATAATAATAATAATAATAATAATAATAATAATAATAATAATAATAATAATAATAATAATAATAATAACAATAATAATAATAATAATAATCACAAGAAGGAGCAGAACAATAAAAAAAATAACAACAACAATTATAATAACACATTTTATTTTATCAAAGAACAAAGTATTTTATAAGGCATACAAATACAACAAAAAGATCAAATACATAAAAATAAATAAATAAATAAAATACATAAAAAATTTAAATATAAAAATCCATAGCACAATAAACCTAGCTAAAAGCTATGGTATTAAAAATTATGTTTTCAAAGATAACATAAAGTGAAAATAATGCACATTTAGTATGTTTCTGTCTGAATTAAACATAAAATGCAACCTGTTCATAATAGACATGTGTGTAATATTTTGTTTCACTAAAGTACTTAAGATTTGAGTTTGATGTTTTAGATCACTGTCTTGTTGTAATACCCAGCAGCTATTTTTTTCCTTCTTCTTCTTCTTCTTCTTCTTCTTCTTCTTCTTCTTCTTCTTCTTCTTCTTCTTTTTCTTCAGTGTCTTCACTGACTAAACATCGACTTCTGTAATGTTCCCACTGGATGCCGTCAAAGTGATATGTGGGACTTTTAGTTTGAAACTGTGTTACTGTAGTCAGCTGTCTTGTGTTTGTTCTAAGTGATTATCATTGTCATTGGTTCTTATCTAAAGTCCTTTTTGTATTTAAAGGGCCTGTGTTTATGCTTGTGTGTCGGTCCACCCTCATGCACCCCTCACTTCACCATAAGTGTTGGCTGTTCTTTGTGTGTTTGGCCCTCAAGCCTTTTTGAGTTCTTGTGTTTGGAAATAAAGTCCGGAAAACTATAGAACCTAGCTGAGCATGCCATGACAACTACTTATATTTGTTGATATGTAGTAAAGTCCTTCCTTCTCTACAGTATTCCTCATGCCACTGGCTGCCACACCACCACCCCAAACAAACAGATACACCTTCATACTGAACAGATACCAAGTAATATCCTATTGTAATGCTTCTGCGTTTTTTATACACATACTTTTGGGAATTGTAGTCATATAGTTCCTCTTCTGTCTCCTCAGATCACACAGTTCTTGATTCTGAAATACCTGTGGTTTCTCTATGTTGCATATTTCAGATGCTGACTTTTGTGATACGATCAGTTAAGGTTACCGTCTGATGACTGTACATGATCCATGTAGATGAAGTTTGTGCGACAGAACTGCACAGTAGGCCAGTGCATCGGTATTCTGTGCCAGTCAGGTCTTCCTGCCCATGCCTGGCAGTGATTCAAGGTTTCTTCTCAGTATACCTGACCAGTCTATGAGCTTCCAAATCCTGCCTTGACTTCAGTTGATTTCCTTAACATCGAATTGTTTTTGCCATTTTTAATACACACTGACCAAGAGGACATTTGTACAGTCTAAGGGCAAAGAGCCAGAGCCTTGAGGCCTTTAGAGTCATCCAGCCATGCATGTGCTTGATCTGCAAAGTACACTTGATTTAAAACGCTTGATTTTCACAACAATCGTTGAAGTGCTATAACTAAAGTATTGTGACGAACGGTGGAGGAAGGCGACACACACATTCAGAGTATTCCTTTTTGTAGCTTTTATTTAACCCAG
>JBBPDE010196566.1:0-17054 GCA_037974605.1 Nannopetersius ansorgii
ACACACACACACACACACACACACACCCCACCGACCGGCACCAGTCACTTTGTGTAGTATTAGTGCTCTGCTAACTACCTCTTACTACCTACTACTACCCAATTATTACTACCCTCAGTCTACCTCTAAAGATTTTGTCTGTTATAACTGTCATCTGGCTCTTTTTGCACCATATTTTTATAGATTATATGTATAACTGTATTTGTTTGTATTTTAAAAATTTCACCTTTTGTATTTAATGTTACATGTATGAACCTGGGGTTTGAGAGTAACGTAATTTCAATTCTCTGTATGTCTGGTACGTATGGCAGAACTGACAATAAAGTTGACTTTGACTTTGAAATAAGTATTTGATACCCAAGCAAAACTTTGGAGAAACCCTTATTGGCAAGCACAGCTGTAACGATTTTCACAGTCAGTCACCAGGTTTGCACACATCTCAGGAGGGATTCTGGACCACTTCTCTTTACAGAAACTCTCTAAATCCTGTAGGTTTCTTGGCTTTTCCTTGGCAACTCAAATCTTCAGGTCCCTCGACAGATTTTCTACATGATTGAGGTCTGGAGACTGGCTGGGCCACTACAGGACCTTCATGTGCTTCTTTTTGAGCCACTGGCAGTAAGTTTTGGGTCGTTGTCCGGCTGGAAGACCCACAATCCATCTTCAGTGTTCTGGCTGAGGGAAGAAGTTCTCATCCAAGATTTTACGGTACATGGCCCCCATCAATTGGCCCCTGTGATGAAGTCATTCTCATACTCAGCATTTCTCTTCCTCCTAACATGCCAAAGCTCGATTTTGGTCTCATCTGACCACAGTATTTTCTCCCAAGCCTTTTCTGAATCATTTAGATGTTCACTGGCAAACTTACAATTGGCTGTACATGTGCCTTCTTGGGCAAAGTGACCTTGATTTCATTCCATTATGGAGGTACCAATGGTGTTCTTAGTGACTGTGGTCCCAACTGCCTTCAGATCATTATCAAGCTCCTCCTGTGTAGTTCTGGGCTGGTCCCTCACCTTTCTCATGATCATCCTCACCCCATGAAGCAAGATACTGCATAGAGATCCAGACTGAGGGCAGTTGATGCTCATTTTATATTTCTTCCATTTCCGAATAATCGCACCAACTGTTGTAACCCATTCCAGCTTTGTGCATATCTACAGTCCTGCCCCTCACATCCTTTGATAGCTCTTTGTTCTTGCCCATGGTGATGGAGATATTAGAATGCAAGAAATTGATTATATAACCAGGTGTGCTTTTTACATATAACTAGTTAAGATCAGGAGCATCTGTAATAGATTGTAATCTGTGGGCAACATGGGCACACAGCCAGTCTGTGGGAGCCAGATATCTGGCTGGGTTGTAGGCTATCAAATACTTTTTTCACTCAATGGCATGCAAATCTATTTCTAACTTTTATGTAACATTTTGGTTGTTCTGTGTCTCTCCATAAAAATGAAAATACCATATAAATTAGAGACTGCTGTTTGTTGTTTTGTAAGTCAGCAAACTTACAAATTCAGCAGTGGATCAAAAAAAATTCCCCCACTGTATATATATGTGATGACTGAAAATGACTGAAACAAAACAACATCATGGACTAAGATTCCTAACCTGTATCTACTACACATGCATATGAGCTTTCATATAACTGCTTTGTACAGAGAGTTTCAGTCACTCGCTCTCATTTGCTTTCAATCCTTTCACCAGATATAAGATATTGCCTGCTGAGCTCTTGATTGATTTTTGCAGCACTCAAAAACCTTTGAGTAGTCCTTTCATCATGGAATCAGAGGATGAATGCTGTCACTCTACACATGAGACAGCACAATCGATTTGTTAATGGCAGATCAAAAAGAGCTGACCAAACAAAAAGCTCCCCATTTGACAAGATATCAACAGCATTTTAGTTTGTATTAAGCTCACATATGCAAAATATTTCTGTCAGTCCTCTCTTAATAATAATAATTCTACATGGGTTCTTGGCTTAGACATGGTTTGACTTCATAAAAGCTGTATAGAGAGAAGCTCCATTATGTGGAGCTTCTGGAAATATTAAAAATGTTCTTAACACTCACATCTCCTTTAGAAGAAATTCTTTTTCATCCATTTTATCCACAATTATTGTCCACTGAAATGTTCTTTTGGAAACCAAAATTGTTCCTCTGGCAACATATTCCAGCTCAGATTAGGGTGCTGAGAGCTACACAAAATTGTTGTGTGGCTTCCTCTTTGCACAATATAGCTTCAGGGATTATTTCTTGTTGCGGAGGCAGTTTGTGTTCAGCAGCAGTGATTTCCCGAGCCTATGTGGCTATGTCCGCTACAGTTGCATGACAGTTTCTAATTCAACACCATCTAAGGGCTCTAAGGTCACGCACATTCAGCAGCAGTTTCCGCGCTCTGCGTTTATGCACAGAGATTTCTCCCAACTCCCTAAATCTTTTCACACTGTAGTTGGTGACCTAAATTACTTGCTATATTTTGCTGAGAAATTAATTTTTTAACTTGTTTTTTAAGTGTCTCAACTTTTTTGGAACTGGGGTTTGTACAAAATAGCACGGAACCCATGCTCCAGTGGAATAAAATGTGCCACAAAGAGAATTATGACACAAACAATAAACTTCTAATTACAGAACATTCTTTTGCTAACAATTTAGATACATGATAAGTTTAGTGCAGAATCTACAATAATTAAGGTAATATGCTTGAAAATGGTGTGTGGATCTGTTAAGCAGCTTTGACCACGCTCTACAACAAGCTAGTTACTAGCAATGAGGCTACCACATGTTTTACACATAGTTTACACATACATTTTAGAGAACTAGATCTGGCAACACACTGGTTGACACCTCACTGACACAAGTTTGAAGGAAAGACTTGAAAATGAGGTTGTGAGGTCAACTGACTTGAATTACAGTGAATTCTGAATTGATAGTTCACACAACACGGCCCACAGCTTAGTAACAGCTCAGTCCAGAAATAACAGTAGAATAACAAAGATAACGTTTTAGTTTCTCATCCACCCTATCATTATTAACAGACTTATTGTTGCTTAAACTGTTATGACTACTATGTGGTTCAGGATTAAAAATAATTATTTAATTATTTAAGAATACTTTTTTAGTTTTTGAGTGAGATGTTAAGTGTAATGGCTGGATATTTTACACAAGTTTAAGTCTTAAAGATCAACAATAAATCATTCAAACCCTATGCTATAAACAGTGTTAAACCTACTGATTTTTTAATTCCTATTAAAATAAAGTTTATTCTCATTAAAATAAAGTGTGCCTCCATGTGTGCCTGTATGTGTTCAGTACACTTCAGTACTGCCTCAGCAAATGTGGTTATAAGTCAAAAAGAAACTCACAAAAACTAGAGGGATAAACAAGTCATTATGACATTCGGGAAAGAAACATCTCACTGACATCTGGGTCAGCTGTCTGCTCTTCAGATACCAACAGAAATTCTATTCTATTAGAATTCAAGGAGAGTCTTTGGGAAATCACAAACATAGCTGGATGGCCTGACAGAAAAGTACTGTAGATGTTCTACATGATCAGATGAGAAGTAATATTATGCCGGTTTCCTGATGTGCCAAATGTAGCGAAAAACGTTTGGTGTCTGAAGTTTGCTCCAGAGCAAACCATGGACAAAATTCAGGCCTTAAGAAAATGGCCTCATACAGATGTGTCCAATTTTTTAGATGAAAGACTGTCATGTAGAGTCAGAAAGCTCATTAACAAATCTTTGAGATCTCTGTACACCTTGATGGAGTTTGAGGCAAGTGTGTGATGAGTTAGGCCTAAAGTGCTCATTAATTGTTTGTAAGCTTTCATTTATAGTTATCTACATTATCTTACATTAATTACTTAAATACTTAATTAAATGATCACGATATTACAAAAACATTTCATTGCATCACATCTTATGGACATAAGCCCTTTAATGCAAGCCCTGCTTGTTTTGGGTGCTTTATGCCTGTTTCAAGTAAATTAATTAAATGAACTGAAAGCTGATGTCGAGCAGATGCTGTCTGTGTCTCCAGAACTCAATGGAAGACAGTTCATTAAGTGGTGTACCGCATTAACAGAAAATATTTCACATTTTTAACAAGGAGCTCATCAGAATGCAAAAAACTGAACAGTTTTAAGCAGCCCTGATACAAATCAAACTAGATACTAAACAAGCCACAGTAGATAGGGCCTGTCATTAAGGGTTGGCAGAGCATCTCATTTTGTAAATATTTGATAATCTGACATAAAATTAACAAGTTTTGTGTCACGTTTTGTGTCATGTAATAATCTATAGTGCAGCTTTCACTGCTTAGTCTCACCAGTTTGATAGAAATCACAAATTTATATCCTTTTTCAGTTTCATCCACCAGTGTTATCTAACTACAACACCCAGCATGTACTGCATGACATCCAACAAATAAATGTACTTATGTACCTTCAATAATTTGCCAATAAATACAAACAGTTTTCTAATGTCCCTAGCAGTGGCTACTGCCTCCTGTTGCTTTTCAAAAATACTCTCCATTCAAGATAATCAGAAAGGGCTTTTTATATCGTTTTACACTACAGTGACTACAGAGACTACAGTGGCACTACTGTAGGAGGCACATGCAGCAGTAGTTAAATTGCTGGCCAGAGTGGAAAAATTAGCAGGGAAACCCATATATACAAAACACTTACTACAATAGTACAACTACAACACTTTTTCTCTCAGACAATGTCCAGAGAAATGACAAAGGACAAATTGGAACAAAGTACAAATATGTGGGCTATGGTCATTAACTGCAAGCCTAGCCCTTCTCTTGCTCACTTGTGGGTGAAGCTGTCAGAGCTGGTGGTGAAGTTGAGCTGCATGATGGCCTGAAATTCGGTCTCGTTGCAGCAGTACTTGAAGGCGGTGTTGTTATGGTGACAGCAGAACATGTAAGTCTTGTTGTCAGAGAGGCGTGGGCAGTGGAAGCCGAAGTGATAGCGCCCCTTGTGGTCCGAGTAGGGCTCACAAACCCTAAAGTGTGCTGAAAGAGCTGTCCAAATAAGAAAAAAGAACAGAGTTGTTTAGAAAAAAAAAAAGATATTGTACTCAATGTTACAGTTATGAATTTAACATAATTGTAACAAGGGTTGTACCAAAATGAAGTATGGCAACATACTGGTTCTCTATATATTTCTAAATAAGTAGACGCTAATTACTACTGAGTCTCTGTCTTCTAATCACATAATACACAAATACATAAAAGTATGCATTATGAATACATTTCTAGTGTTCAATAAGCCAACATTATAATTTGCAAACCTCTTATTTCTGTGTAAATTGGGTGATCATACCCTCAAAAAGTGTAATTGGCAGGTCCCATCCACAGAGTAAATAGTACATGAAAGCTAATGAATTTAGACAATATTTGGTGCACATATTTATACAGCCTATTGTGCTAAAGAGTGTATTTGAGCTGTCTCCGACTGCAAAGTTCAGCTTGTTTGAGGCTGCTTGCTATCTTCTAACCCCTTGCCGTGGGGTTAGTCACATTGAGTTAGCTACGGTGTTGCTAGTTAGCTTAACCTATTACTTGAACTGCATTCATCTGGTCTGAGCCATATACTATGGCATTTCCAGTCAGTGCTGTTTAGTGTAGTAGAACTGTTTTCAACTAGTAGGTTAAGCTCTTTTGAAGCTGCTTACTCTCTGTCGGTCTGTGGTGGTGGTGGTGGCGGCGTAGTGGGTAGGATACTTGCCTCTAGACCAAGAGGTCGTGGGTTCGAATCCTACCTTCAGCACACCACCACTGGGTCCATGAGCAAGACCCTTAACCCCAAGTTGCTTCAGGGAGAGACTGCCCCCTGTAGTTAGGGATTGGAAGTCGCTTTGGATAAAAGCATCTCATAAATGTAATGTAAATGTTCACCCTAAATTTCTGTCCTTGACATTTTGACTTGCTAGGTATCTTAGCCTTGTCTTCTAATTGCTTTCAGCTAGGCTGAGTTGATGGGCTGTGAATTGCTGGGTGGGTCCAGCAGTAACTATTTAAAGTGCCATGTATTTCTTTAAATACCTCTGCACTTTCCTGTATGTATTCTTCCTAACTAAGCTCAGAACCAGTTTCGCTCTTTGTGTTTCTGCCTGCTTTTATAATGTACATTTTCCCAATGGCTGGACACGCATACCACCATCCTAGAAGATGTGTTCATTATCAGAAGAGCAGTAATCCCAATGATGTTTTGCTTCTGTCTCTGTCCAAGTGTTCTCTAACATCGTATCATGATGAACTATGGATCTCCCTATGGGTCCATCTTCTTTTCACTCATTACACTTTTTCGCTCTTACTGAAATTTGGCAACACCAGCAGCAACACCTTTTGTCTTCTTGCACTCCTCTCACAAGACTGGATGAGGAGGGGCACAGTACTGCTTCGCTCCCACAAATGGTGCTTCACACCTCTCTCCTGTTCACACCTCAATATTTTGTCTTTTGAATTCGAATATATCTCTGTAAATCATCCTACCCACCAGACTGCACGTCAAGACATGCTTAATGCTTATCCATTTAATAGTACAATATTAACGCTGGAATGGAAAAGCTTAAGCTGTCAGATAAGTCATTGCTACTGTGATGGTATGACTGTATGAGGCTCATTCCTGAAGTCTAAGTCTTGTGGACTTAAAATGGGTCTTTACCAAGGGTGGCAGCAGTTATAAGCTTCTATGTCTACCTTTGTATATTATAGGTACATATAGGTAGATCCTTGTATAAACCTATAATGAACTATATTTGTATATGCAGTAGATAGTAAAACTTCTCACCCTTGATTTGAACTTCTATAATATCTTTGAATCTAACTTCTAACTCAACAGACCTTATTTCATATAAACAGTTATGTTTTCATTCAAACAAGTAATCTATTCAGTACAACACATTTTACATAGCACACATTATGTACTTGTCTAGGAGACAAGATCAATTTATGGTGACATTCAGGAAGCATGATTCATTCATAAAACAATTCATTCTGACTGTCTTGTGTGCTTGCACATGTTCTTCAGATGAAGGCAGCAATGAAATTAATGTGTATTTATGTGTTGCGCTAAATGCTTGAAAGCAAAGTTATTGTCCTTGCAAGTCCATTGTCTTCCCACCTAGGCCCTTGTCCATAGCTCATGGCAGAGGACTCTTCACTTTCTCAACCAAACCAACATTAAATAGGCTTGACATAAGTAATTACACTCAACTGAGAGAGCCTGATGATCTGTGAAAGGTTCTAATATTTGAGCACATAAGAGGGCAGAGCACTGTCATGGTCATCGTCCCTTATAATAAAAAACACCCCAGAATAATTCCAAAAATCTCTGTTTGCTCATTGAGAACCAACCACTGAGCCAGTCTACATCTGCAGCTGTTAAACCTCCAAACTTATATCTGGCCTTGTGGAGGAAGAACATAGACACACCATCATTTGCATATAGATGAGAGTTGTCGAGGTCTGACGGACAGATAAATAGGAAGGACAGAAGAACTCAGGTGAGAACTGCTGACGTCCTTTCTCTGTCCAGGGCACCTGTGCATACACAATTGTGCTTTAGGAAGCTAAAGCTAAGCTTGTTTACCTGAATCTACAGTTGCTGGTTTATCAGCTACACATACCTTACAAGTGCTCTTACTGGATGCCATCTGCTGCTGCAAAATTTATCAGCCCTACCTAAACCATCAAGATTTGTCATCCCTGACAAAGGCCACTGAAGAACCAGCACTAACATATTATTTCACTGGTGGTTCATTCTCAGCACAATTGTGATTATTGTGACATAGCATTGTATAGTATTTGCTGGTACAAGTGCATCAAGCTCAAAACATGTAATGGAATGTTTATACAGTACAGTAATCTCCCGCTTTTCGCGGGGGTTACGTTCCAAGAGCACCTGCGTATATTGAAAAACCGTGTTGTTGTGTTTTGGTTAAAAAATGCCTAAAATGTCTATTTTTATGGTGTAAACCCTAAATATACCCCCAAATATGCTCCCAGAACACTTTAATTTTATTTTAAAAACAGTTTAATGCATTACCCATAAAGTGATGCAAAGGTAAATAAATTACCCAAAAAATGTAAAGGTGAATAAATAATCATAATCCGAAAACTTGCTTAAAAAAACATTAGCATTAGCGGTTAGCATTAGCAGTGTGCAAATATGACCTCTCTCTGTGCTGATGTTCAGTTAAGTCAGGGACAAAGTAGGAAATATTGGTTTATTTGTATTTTTCCATGTGCAATATCTAGCCCATGTCTTCTCTGGCTACTCCATGCTAATCACCTTTGTTCTTTTGTAATTTAGCACACCTGATTATACTAATTAATGTGATAACTTGTCGTGCTAGAGCCCCCTCTAAAACACTAGTGCAAGGGTATCAAACTGGAGTAGCCAGAGAAGACATGACACCCCTGGAGGGCAGGTGTCCAACAGAGTTTGATGGTTCACCTACTCAAACACAACCTGACAATTAGTGTGTGTTTCTGAGCAGGGAAATTACCAAAAGGTGCTAGGCCCGGAGTTCGCCACCCCTGCCCTAGTGGGTAGGATACCTGCCACTAGATCAAGAGATCAGGGATTTGAATCCTACTTTCAGCACACCACCACTGGGTTCCTGAGAAAAACCCCATGTTGCTCTGGATAAAACTGTCTGCTAAATGCCAGAAATGCAGAGCTTTTTCTCTAACAATCTCTGAGAGGTCAGTTTTGTGTGTCTGCATGCTTTAGGGTACGAATCTATTATAGTAATGTTATGATCCTCTGTGAACAGCAAAACAGGTGGCTATTATCTCTGGACCACAGCTAGTCTTGAGCCTCTGCTGCTTAAAAGAAGAGGGAAACATGCGTCAAGACTCTTCTCGGTTTTGGCTCCCCAGTGGTGGAATGAACTCCCTCTTCATGTGGACAGTCATTTTTTTCTGCTTCTGCTATAATGATATAAAAGGCTGGCTGTATTCATGTCATTAAATAAAATGGAATAAAATCTGCTTGCATGCAAATGAGCACGAAAACAGTTCAAGGAAAATATCTATAGCTAGAAAAACATAAAAAAAATCATATACAATAAATTAATATTTTGCAAAACAGGAAACAATTTAATGTTTGCCACATTTGACCCCTCATAAAAAAAGCCCAATTACCTGTGTGCCTGCACATACAGGCAGGCTGTTAATGGTCGTAATAAATCAGGGCTGATAGAAAGGAGAGCCAAAGAGCCCTCCAGGAACACCTCTGACCTCATAAAGAGCCTTGAATAGCAAGGGAAGTTATTTGGCAGTGCACAAGCTGCATATCCATCAAACAAACAGGCAAGAAGTCAAAACGCGATGCAAGGCACTCATATTTTTGGGGAGGGAAGAAAAGAACAAAAGGGAAAAACAGGCATATGAAATGAAAAACACCTGTTGAGCCCTGTTTTCATTTTCCTCCTTTTTGCTAAGGCAGCAAGGGCAAATCAATGCATTTAGATTTTTGATTTCTACATTATTAACACTCTTGACCAGCATTCATAGACATTTCCCGCTCCAAAGAATGAATGTTAAATGAGCATTTCTCCAGAGGGGGCAAAAAAGAGACACACCTCTCTCTCTCTTTATCTCTCTCTCTCTCTCTCTCTCTCTCTCTCTCTCTCTCTCTCTCTCTCTCTCTCTCTCTCCATGGCAACCACTCTAATGTGTGTGTTCATTCAGGGAGCTGGCCAGGAGCATAGCCGGGTTACATACTGAAGTGATTTAGGAGGTAAGCCCCCCTTCCCCACCACCACCATCTCCCGCAGCCCCACAAACCTCCTCCATCTATTTAAAACTGAACTTGGCAAGCCTGCGGAAGCACGTCCTCCTTCTTGTACTATCACCGCACCATGGCACAAAGGGCACAAAAGAGAGATGTAAATCGTCCAAATGTTTTGAGATATTTCCTCAAATTTTAAGTGCATCATAAGTAGTAAGGGCATCAGTGACCAGACAGAAAAAAGAAACTTGGATGTTTGTTACTTAACCCCTAAACAACATATGAACACAATATTAATTTGGCCTATATTTTGGTAGCATGGACAGTCACTTACATGAGTTAATGTCCATGACAAAGTCCTGATATTAATAGAATATTCTGCCTACTACATCATTAAACCCAGATACAAGGCTCTGATTGGCAGTGCAAATTCATTGAGGGTAAGAGTCATCTTCCCATGAGATTTTTGGCCGACACCAAGACCCAGCATGTGTTTTCTGGCAAAAGTTTCAGGAGCACAGATCAAGCTGGTTATGATTTCATTATAATGGGAGATTGTGTTTTCTGCTCATAATAACTGGCTGAATGACTGCGAGAAGCATTTCCTTTAAAAGATATTAAATAATGGCAGATGTTTGAAAGTAGACCTTATCCTTAAATGACTTGAAGTAATTGCATCCGTCTATGTTACAATTACCTTGTCTGCCCTGAATGTCAAATGTACGCCATTTTAAGTGATTTAGCAGCCATATCATACGTAGACATTCATTTAATGTTTACACTACATTGAGTTGGCATTATTTTTTACTTCATTACCCTGTTATGTTACATAAATATTGAGAGATGAATGGATGGATGAATGTTTTATCAAATTATCTGCTTTCAAATGTGTTTGGGGACCCTAATCAGCTTGATCTGAGCCTTCTGAAGTTTAGTCTTAATAGACTCCTCAAACATCCACAAACCTCTGATTCAGTGTCATTTTAGATAATCTTCAGTGGTGGAGACACTTAATTATGGAGGGTCAGGAGTGCCAATATTAAATATATAGCTATATAAATATATAAATATTAAATAAATAATTATTTAAATGTGTCATTAAATATTTATATATGTAAGGGTCAGGGGGGTTATGTGCTGGAAGACTGGTAGTGGTCGTCCTTGTATTTCTGTTAATATGTGTTGATTTTGTGTTTATGTGGGGCTGGAATGGGTACAGCTGGTTGTTATTTGGGTTTGAGTGATTGTGTTGTTTTACTGCTGAGACTGTGTTTGGGAGGTGGTATTTAGGTTCAGTTGAGGTGGACCTAAGTTGTCGGTCCACCATTACGCAAGGTGTAGAAAGCTTCTGAGTGTTCCTTTATTTAAAGAGTTTCTGTTGGCCCTCGTGCCGTCTTTCTGTTGTAACTTCTATGAATAAAAGGTGAAAGTGAAAATGGAAGCCTGCCTGACTGCAGGCTCTCATTGGGAACATAGTATGTGAGTGGAGTGGAGTGGCAAGAATTTCTGCTCAGAGCATTTCGCGATCACTCCGCTCCAGCTCCGCTTTGGCTTTACCATTTTCCGCTCCTCGCTCCCTCTCCACTTGATCCTCGCTCCATGTTCGCTCCATGAAAATAATGTCTAATTAACGCTCCACTGTAATTTTTCATTATTTATTCATTTTTATATCGAACCTCTGTGCGTTCAGTGAAAAACAAATACACAATACTCAGAGAAAAATATCAACGTGCTTTAGTAGAACAGTAGCGTGAATTCGTTCATGCTATAGCTAATGCAGTTGCATTGTGGGCCGGAGCGGTAGTGGAGCGTGCTCAGAGCGAGAGAAAATTGCTACGCGACTACTCAAGACAGTCAAACATCAGCGTTTGTTCCGCCCTCTGTTTGATGGCCCAGATTGACGTCATGAATTCATTTAAACTGTCACTGCAGCCCATCCTGTACAGCTAGTCAAGACCAATAGATCCCAGAATACTGGACACATGGCCCATCAACATACTTTGAGACTACTTCGCAGCTTGGAGTATCCAGTGCTGTGTGTTCCATGTTGGTAGCAGCTGAGCTGAGCTGGAGCGAGTTTGAAGATGTCTGCTTTTTAAAAAGCCACTCATGAATTGCCTTTGCTGTTACCAACCACAAAATAAAATAATGAAACGTATGCGCTGTTTTAATTAAAGAATGCGATTAACAAGATCAAAACGTGCTGCAAAATGTGTGTTGAGGTGAACTGTATGAGCAGCAGCACGGTGCTGTCTAGCCAAGGAGACTACTCAAATGGACCCATTGGAAAAAAGCTCAGTTTCCTCCAGTGTTTTCACTGGACAGACAGAGTATGGGTGGGCATGGTTTATCTCTGAGGTGGGGGGGCAGAGACCACCACAGTCCACACCTCTCTATTACAAATATTAAATCAGTTTGGGGCAGAACAATTCCACTTTCTTCCTCATAGTGGGAAGTTGATATTTCCCTGGCCCAAAGCGGTTTAAACCTCCAAAATGATTTGGGATTCCTGGCTTCTTATCCAAATGAATGTGCACAGTGCAGTGGAATACCTGCTATGTGCTGGGATAATATGCATTTCATAAATGTGTTCAATCTTAAGCAACATTTAATAAGAATGAGTTAAATAAAGAAACATAGACCACCACGCACAGTACTTCATTGTTAAAAGGTTTTATAACAAGATGTGTGGATTGTTTATGGCACAGCTTTCACCCCCCTGAACACTCCTCAAAATGATGCGGCAAATAAGGAGCTACTTCAACCTTAATCTCAACCTTAACTGTAATGCTAGTGCTAAACCTAATGCTGCTGACAATATAAAGTGTCTGAAATAATCAAGAAGTAACACATTAACAATTAACTACTGGTGAAATGTCCTTTGTTACAGATGGATTACAATAACACAGTCTATGTAAAATCTTGTAGGAAAAAACAGTAATTATAGGAGAAATTATAAAGGAGAAAATATTCTGTTTCAACTATCAAGATGCACTTGCTTAATTACATGGGCAAAACTGTAGTGATAGCCCTGTACTGGCCACACCAGTGGCATGCCTGGGTGGCCACAAATGGAACTACCTAATTAAGGTCTATCCCCTGAAACTTGTACGATTTATTTAGATTCCAGGAAGACAACAACAAAAACGACTGTATGTGGCTCAGTGCATTCGGTCACAAGCTCACCTGCAGTTGACAGCAGGAGGAAAATGACGGCCAGGGCGTTGAAAGACCAGTGGCCGCACATGGTCATCTCTCTGTCCTCATGAAGAAAGGTGGGTCCAGGAGACAGGGAGGTGTGCCTTGACTCAGTGACTGCACATCCTTCACTTTCCTCTGTTTACATCCCTCATGCTGCACACTGTTAAAGGAAGCAAACACAGATCTGTGTATAGGCAACATCAGCATGTAGCCTGCCAGGGTAAGAAATAACAGCCCTGGTAACCTGAAACATACCATGTTTTAGAACAAACCTGACATAGTAGTTAAAGTAATTCAGCAAAAACTAATATTCAGTCATTTCTCAGAGATCTCCAAGGTGTTCAATGTAGGGAGGACACTATATTTTAGTTATTGTGATAAATTATGTCGGTACATTTTGAGCATATCACAAAATCATCTGTTCTGAACAAAGAGAGTTTATTTGCATTTAGTAAAGCCTGGTTGTGGTATTTTAATAGTGTTTCTGAATTTGGGATTTTTTATTAAAGCTAAAATGAAATATTGTAACACATATATAATGTATCATGAAGTTGCAGCATATCATTGTGCATATTGTGCATTTTTCACATTTTCAATCCCCAGATATTCAGTGCACAGAGAACAACTGTAAAATATCTTGTTATACTTTTATTTGAATACATTATGAACAAAATAGTCACAGCTGTCGGGTGTTGAGTTAATCAGTTATAGATTTGGATTGGTCCTTGTCCTAAGTTTGTCTGTATTTAAGTTCCAGTGAGTCATATCCTTGTGTCGGTCCACCCTCATGCATACCTTCACCCTACCCATCATGTTTCGCCTTTTATGTGTATTTCTTGTGTTTTGGCCTTAAGCCGTTCATTGTGATCTTTAGAGTTTGTGTTTTGCTAATAAAAAACAATAAATGAAACCCTTCATCTGTGCCTTGTAACCAAACCTGCATGTGACAAATGGGCCAACCCTCCCCAGAGCCGCAGCAGGTTCCCCCACAAACTCCCAGGCTCGGATTCCGCAGACGACAGCTGCTCCCACACTGGCCCTCACTAGAGCACACCAGTTCCTGACCCACACAGGTCGCCTTTCATTATCTAAGGGTCTTTTACTTTAAAAAATGTCAGGGTTCACTATGTTTTCATGTTGTATTAGTCACAGCTGTCAGGTGTTTAAGTTAAACCATCATAGATTTGGATTGGTCCTTGTCTTAGTTTTGTCCTTATTTAAGTTCCAATGAGTCATATTCCTGTGTTGGTCCACCCTTCACGCATACCCTCTCACACCCTCGCCCAGCTGTCCTTCATGTTTTACATGTTTTTACCTGTTTATGTATTTTTTTGTCCATCATTTTTTTGTTTTTTTTATGTTCATTGTGTTCATTTGTTAATAAAAAACAACAAATGGAACCCTGCATCTGTACCTCGCTTACCAAACCTGCATGTTGAACCAGAGGTTTGACAAGTCATATTTCCAGTATTAAATATTTATATTTAATACTGTAAATATTTACTAACATTGCTGACAGCACTTAGCATCTACTGTAGCTTTTAGATTTTGACAAAACCATCCAATAAATTTCCAAAGAGGCTGACCTTCTGTTATTGCCTGTAATCATTATCACAATGATTTTGTTGATAATATGCAACAGGGCTATAATACAAATTTGATGTAGGTACAAATATCAAGTAGGACTGCATGATATGGACAGAATATTGGTATTAAAAATTCATTTTACTGCTAAAACTTGTGATAGGGATACCCTTCAGTTTATAAAAGTGTCCATATCATGATATGGATTGGTTAAAATGGCTGTTACAAACATCTGAAGTATGTAAATATTGTTAAAAATTCAAAATGTATGCTCACTCTACCTTTCACACAGTGCAAATATAGAAACAACGCTGTAATAATAGTCTGTTTTCAAGACATAGTATTTGTGATGTCAAACAACCAAAATGTACAGTTTTCTGACCTCCTTATTTAGCCAACAGCTGTTTTTCCCCCACCCATTTCTGCTAAAGTTCTAAGGCAGTGATCATCAATTGGTGGTCTGCGGGCCACATCCGGCCCGCCAGAGCTTTCCACCCGCCCCCTGATTGAAAATGAGTGGACATCTATGGAGCTGGATGGCTAAATTCAGCACTTGCCCATGGTAGTGTTCTGAGAGTGGGAGTTCCCCTTGTATTAAAATTTCTCTGATTATTACTGAATCAGGAAAAGTCTAGTGAGGAGGGAAAAGTATGTCCCTTTATTGCAGCTTAAATACATTTATTTTTTTCTAAATTAAATAAAACAATCTATCAATCTGTCAATATTTAATCTGTCAGTAATCCGCCAGTCACGGCGCTCACACTTCCAGGTTTACTAAGTTCAGCATGCGCGCATGGAAATGACTTTCAGCTGTACTGAGTTACAGGAAGCCGAAACAAATGCCGAAACAAAATCTTCTCTGTAGTTTTTGATTATCCATGTGTTTACTGTGAAATATCTGAGTTTGTTTCAACCAGTTTCTAAGTTTCATGTAATATGAGTTAACATTGACAAAAATCACAGAAATTTGGAAGGAAAATAAATATATGAAATAATTATATATTATTTAAGATACAATATTAATTGTATTTAATTTTAGGAGATCATCTGGCCCTCACAGTGTCTGCTGAGAAAAAACCCTGGCCCTTGGACAAATGTAGTTGACGATCCCTGTTCTATAGAGTGTTCAGCCTTTTGAAAGAGCTGCAATGCAGGGTAGCTAATCAGACCAGAGATAATTACATGCATCAGTTTTAGGGGCACAGCAACAAAGAGTTTGGACTGTGACCATACAAGAATGAATTATGATGAATTATGGATTATGTTTTTGGTACACCAACTGGCAATAGATGCAATAGATTGAAATGTAGAATTTTGGCCCCTTTAATGTAGGTAAAATACAATGTCAACTTGGTGCAGTCTTTGAAAATAAATTAACTTAAAATAAAAAAATACATTAAAAAAATGTTAAAGTCAGGTATTAAATTGTTTGCAAACTTGACATTTCTGATGTGCAGATGATACTCTCAAAATTATTCATGTTGTGCCATTAGCACTCTGACACATGTTCCAGGTGAATTACTGTGGGTGTTTTGATAAAAGGTTCAACCAAAACCATAACTCCGGTCAAAAGAATGCTAATCATTTTTAATGTCTAATCTTCTAATCTTAGATCTAATCTTAGATTTGGATATGGCCAGCATACAACAGTTTGAAGACATTCTGTGGCCATAAACGTGTAGAAACCTACTCAATCAGTGTTACTTCTGAAATGAAGAGTATTAATTGACGAGTTTGTCCCTCTTTCTGCAGTAACAGCCTCTAATCTTTCGGAAAGGCTTTACTGTAGAACATTGTTGTGAGAATTTGCTTGCATTCAAACAACATAAGTGAGATCAGCTAATGACACTGGATGATAAGTTCTGGATCACAAACACTACATACTAGAGATGGGCTCGATCCAATATGATATCAGTATTGAGTCTGATATAGCTGTAAGTCCATTATCGGATATCGGTCGGTTCTAATAAGTGTTTATTTGTTCTGTGGTGTAACCTTACTAACAAACAGCTCACTTTCCACAAAAACAATGCGATCATTAAAGTAAAAAAATGCATTATGTCGGAATCTGTATCGGTATTGACAGCTGTGTATCGGAATTGTAATGGAACTGGAAAAATGTGGATCTCTTTGAAAAGTATATAAATTCTGCACACATGCCATACAGTGTCAGCTGAATCGCAATAAGCCATGTCTGATATTTAAATTTCAATTTTCTTAAAGAGTTTTGGTTTTAACATTGTTTGAGCATTTTTCTTGTGTTTCAGCATTTAGCTGAGTAAGGGTATCAGCTGTTTGACATATTCAAGATGGACGGTAAATAGACAGTAATAGACAAATAGACAGGAAACAGCAACAGCAAACATAATGCATCACCTTGTCAAATTCACACATTTCACCCCTGTTATGAGAGAGAGAGAGAGAGAGAGAGAGAGAGAGAGAGAGAGAGAGAACCCATGTTATGAGAGAGAGAGAGAGAGAGAGAGAGAGAGAGAGAACATGTTATGA
>JBBPDE010196617.1:0-17046 GCA_037974605.1 Nannopetersius ansorgii
GGGTGTCTGGGGCCCGGGTCCCCTACATGTTGGCTACATGTCCTGGGGGATGGGACTGTGGTCCCCCACACACACTACTAAAACATTTACACGGAGGACCCTTATGAACACAAACGCGATTTCACACACATATACACACACAGGTGTGCACACAAGCACTCACACACACTGTTCATGTGCTGTTACCTCAAAACATAATTTACAATATTAGTTCTGTTGCTGATCGGTAAAATTTAACGTTGCTGCAGTTTCTCTGGTGTTTCTGCTTGTTTTCTCTTTTTGTCAGCAGGTATGGAAGCAGTTTATCTGTTTCTTTGTCTTTTTTTTCCTCTCTCCTCTTATAGTCCTTTCCCTTCCTTTCCTTTTATTTATTTATTTATTTTTCTCTTTTTTTTTTGATTCACTTTTTTGTTCCACCCCCCCCCCCTTTTTTTTTTATCTCCTTTTCCTTTTTACTCTCCCCTATATTTATGTTCCTTCCCTTCCCCTTTGCACTGCCCGGCCTTGTCTGTCTGTGTACTTAAGAGACAATAATAATTAAATAAATCAGTTTAATATTTAAAAAAAAAAAAAAGGCTATGAATGATGATAGCACAGCTATACACACACATCTGTGTGATCTGTGTTACTGACAGGCCGGGAAAAAAAAAAAAAGAGAAAGAAACTGATCATTTTACGCTGAAAAATTCAAAACAATGCAGAACCTGCAAATATTCTCCGCTTTTTATTTTGCTTTTTTCATGCCAATATGTTTTTTTAAAAACTCATTTTAGTACTTCTGGCTCCCCGTGCGTGGATTTTAAACCTCTCTCGCTCTCTCTTACTCTCTCTCTTTCTGTCTCTGTCGCGCGCGATCTCTCTCTGTCGTTCGTGACTTTTCCGGACCGCGCATCTCTCTCTGTCTCTCTCTCTCTTTCTCTCCGTGACCTTTCCGGAGCGCGCATCTCTCTCTGTCTCTCTCTCTCTCTGCCTTTTTCCAGAGCGCGCATCTCTCTCTGTCTCTCTCTCTCTTTCTCTCTGTGACCTTTCCGGAGCGCGCATCTCTCTCTGTCTCTCTCTCTCTGCCTTTTTCCAGAGCGCGCATCTCTCTCTGTGTCTCTCTCTCTCTCTTTCTCTACGTGACCTTTCCGGAGCGCGCATCTCTCTCTCTGTCTCTCTTTCGTTTGTGACTTTTCCGGAGCGCGCGTCTCATTCTCTCTGCCTCTCTCTGTCTCTCTATCTTACTCACTTTTACTTTCTCTCTCTCTCTCTGTGTCTCTCTCCTTCGTGACTTTTCCGTATTTAAACATTGGGTTTATCTTTACATTTTCGTTAAGGGTAATGTATTAAACTGAGTTTAAAATGAAATTAAAGTGTTCTGGGAGCTCATCTGGGGGCATATTTAGGGTTTACACTATTAAAATAGGCATTTTAAGGCATTTCTTTGACCCAAACATTATACGTGGGTGCTCCTGTAACGTAACCCCCGCGAATAACGAGGGCTTACTGTATGCCGTTGTCTTATTAGCACTGATAATCGTGGTGGTATTGAAGTATTTTGTAACCACAGCAGGAGTTCACTTGTAAACTATTTGCTCTCACATTTTGAGCTCATCTTTCTTGGGAAAGAAGTCTGAGAAAGCAAGACCTCACGCTTACAGGACAGTACTGGCGACATTTGGAAAGCTGCTAAGGTTTGTCCAAAAGTCGCTAGATTTGTCGCTAGGCGCTTTTTTAAAAAAAAGGTGTTAAGGGGGTCTGAAAAGTCGCTAAATCTAGCGACAAAGTCGCTAAGTTGGCAACACTGCGTCTGCCAGCAGATGCGCCGAGTCAAAAAGCCCGGTAAAGGTGGACTAAGCCATTTCGTACAAGGGAGAGGGTGCCTATCCTCAGACACTATATGTACTTGGACACCATTTAATACATCGATCAACTGATGCGTTTACCCATAATATTAGCATTTACATTAGTTAACTACATTTATTGTGATCTTAAAATTATATTTAAAGGAAAATAAAATTTCACTCCTCAGGGGCCCTCCCCCACTTGGGGCCCTGGTAATTTAGTCCCATTTTTCACCCAACTACGACGCCCCTGTGTGATGCATCGGACGAACGTCCCCGACGTCTGACGTCTGACCTGCACTCGGTTTTCCTTGTCTTTCGCTCATCCCTTTCCCCCCCATTGACTTGCATTCATTTTTAACCCCATTGAAATGAATGCAGACTCAGAAGAACGCTAATGCTAACGCTGTGTTCTGCATTTGAGCAAGCACACTTTACATTTTCTCTACCGAAATGCAGTCTAGTTTATTATAGGCCGCCATAGGTGATACACCTAAGCCTAAGATCAATTCTGTTATACGTATATTGAAACAAGACAGATGGGTATGTTGTCCAGCAGGTGGCATTCTGAGCCAGTTATTGAATAGGATTTTTTTGTCCCTGAAGGCGGTCAGGAGGACATTTATCGGTGAATGAGCTCTGATAATCGGCTATGCACACTTTTTCAGAAATATTATTGTCAATTTAGCATTATGTATTAATCCTGTTTTACTAAGGTTCCGAGGTCAAGTCCTTTATTCTCAGCATTTCTTGTAAATGCGTTGTCGAGGCACAGAATACGCCACATTTCAGAACGATCTGTTATGTTATTATCTCTGTGTGGGTAATGTTTATGAGATTTTTTTTCAAGAGAAACAAGGTTTCCTTAGGCAAGGACTTTTATTTTGTGTACAACGCAGAAATAGACTGAAGAAAACGGGCTTAAGTGTAATTTTTGTGTTGAGTATATAAACGTATTTAAGCACACAAAAGGTTTGAAGATTTAAACGGACACTCGTCTGAAATGTACTGTAATAGGCTAGGTTTTCTCTCCCCAGTAGTTATGTTTTTTCTACAATAAATGGTCGCTGTTGGAATGTCAGTATTTGGGTCATCTTTCAGTCGATGTAACCACAACTGCATTCGTTGGTCTTTGATGCTGTTCTCCCCAATAATTCCAAGCTGGTATATTGGTATGGCCCACTGCAGATGAGGGTGGGGTGAGGTAGGATGGGGAGAGTCTGCAGCACTGCAGAGGAGGCACATCCAGCACATCCAGCTATGGGAACTACGTCTACAGAGCCACATGGGTGAAACTTAAGTGCTCATTTTCCGTTTTTTGAAGCCGCGTGTCCTTGGAACAAGAGGAGATAAGGGTGCTGAAAGTACAGGTCAGGTGCAAGGAATGCTTGGCAGATTTTATTTCACAGTGGTCTCAAAGTGATACAGACACATATCGCTCATTGCTAGTTCATTTGCTGGTGCTGATGCTTTTATCGTAACATGCGCACATAGACATTAGATTCCATATATAATGCACCTTTGCAGACTTCATCCACATGGGGAATATTTCTATGTTCTCTGTCACCTCCTACAAAGCTGTTTGAAGACTGTGCCTATAGACTGTAGCTAGACTTTAGTTTATTTATCTAATTCCCCATTCACTGCTCTGAAAATAACAATTTACTCTTTTATACCACAGCTTGTTGGAATGAAGCTTCTCATATGGAATCTTATTTTGGCAGGTAAGAAGCAATTAGTTATGCTTTCTGCGAATTCATTTCTGATCAGATGGAATGTTTACTGAATGGTCTAAACACGGGGACGTTTTCAGCTGGTAGTGTGAACTTGTTCGAATATCTTTTTTGTTTTTCAGCTCTGATTAGCCCTGTTTTTTGTGATGATGATGATGATGATGACAATGATGATGGCAATGATGTAATGACTGTGTGCCAGGAAGAGGATAATGACCTGAGGGTGACCTGTCCCCTGCGTCCCAAGCCAAACTACCACACGGAGTATGAGTTCTCCATGTCCAAGGGCAGCAAAGAGATCATCATCAATACCAATGTGTCAGGCACTATGCCTGAGCCCAAGTTTAGGCATAACACCTATGTGGAAGATCTGGAGCCCTATGGATTCAAGATGACCATGATGAGCTTCACACTGACTGAGAACACCACCTTTATGTGCAAAGTGACCAAGGAGGACATGAGACTGTTTGTTGAATTAGGTACATGATCATTTGGTTGTAAATTATCTATATTTAATACATTCTTTTTGTTTTGGCTTAATGGATTTTATACAGAATAATATGTTTTGTTGATGTTTTGGTTCATATTTGAGCACAGAGAAGCTCATAAAAAGTGTGTAGAGGGCTTAAAATTTTATTCACAAAGGGCTGCACAGTGCTTTCTTGGAATAAAAACTTACAGTTCTTTGCAGATGACACTGAACACTCCTGGCCTAATTTGCCTCTGATTTTTATAATTTGGACACATAGTGGCAGTGAATAGTCTCCTACACTACCCTCTGCTGTTTTTTTTTCGCAAATGTAAAGGCTTGTTTCTGATTTGCGCATAGCTTCTTTCACATTTTTTAGTATGTTCATGCAAATAAGCAGTATAACTGAAGATCACGACCTGAAATCAAGAGGAGTCGTGTTAAAGAGTAGCCGTAAATACTGTTGATATTATGACAAAAATTTCATCACCTCAACCAGGCCTGCTAATAGTGTCTGAGAAATTAACCTCTTGAACACCAAGGCACTGTAATTGGGACCAGTTGTTCACATTTACATTCACATTCAGTTGTTCACATTTAAGTTAAGATGCATTTTTCCAGCTGTTACCCAATCTTTGTTAGTGCTTACTAAATATTTGTTTAAATAAAGGTTTCCTTCTTGTCTTCCAGATTCCCTGCAGCCCTGCTCTGCCATCAGTCTGTTTATCCAAGGTTACCCGTGGCTTTTGACTCTTTTGCTTCCCCTTGGCATCATACAGCTACTGGAGGCACTTTAAGAAGCAAACTGAATTACAGCCAGTGTGTCAGTGATCAAAGCTTGGGAGGGACAAATGAAAAAGCATGTTGTTATATGTCTTCAGTAATTTTGCAGCTGTTTTATATATGCTGCATTTCTTATATACAAGCTGTGTTATACATTGAGTGCTAATAGCTACCTCTATGATGGTGTCTATTGTTGCCCTTATTGCTCAAAACCTGCTAAATCTGCAGGAAATTATGCTGTTCATAGTGACTAGATCAGGGAGGACAGTAGCAGCATTTTTGTGGGATATAGTAACCGACTCTGGGCTGTCTCACCAGGACAGCTCATAAAAGCAGTCATGTTATAAGCCATAATATTGTTTCACAGTCTTGTAAGATTATGGAACACATTACTTCTGTAAATGTGCTGTAATTCTGTATTTTTCAAGTATAAGGGTCTTTTTACCTCATGCCTATTTGCAATGCATGCCAGCTCCTACATTATGACTTTCATCAAAAAGAATGTTGTTGCTACTGACAGTTTTAGACGAACCCTCATTAATCCAAACAACTAAATGGACATGATAAAGTATTTCTGTATGATTTTACTAATCAGTCTGTGCCCTGTTAGCAACAAGGTAGGCGAAAAGCTTTTCAGTCTGCTTGGATATTCAGTACATGTAATGTTTGCCTCCAGTGTAGCTCACAGGATCTATTTCACTCCAGCAATATCCACTGTTGCTCCAATGTTATGTGTATAATATTTAAATAAAAATGATAGAAACACAGGGTTACAGGAGTCATTTTTGGCTTTGCTTTACTGGAATGCTTTCTAAAAAAATATGGGTTTTCTTATGGCTACAATCCTGGCAATGTCAAACAGTAATGTTTTTTGAGAAACACCCAGTTTGTCAGCTGCCAAAGTTCATGCCACACCTGCAGGAAGTCACAAGCTTGAGAAACGAAAGAGAAACTTGTTTGCTTAAGAAGTGGACAAGGAAGCTAAGGTAATTTGTTTTTTATGTTAGCAAAACTAAATAGTAGAATCTATTACTTTTACTCTAAACAATGTATCTTTAAGTTGTATGGATATGCCATTTTATGCTCTTGGTTCACTACTTGAATCATGAGCTCATAGTTATTAAACGTAAGACTATTCAGTAACTACAGTGAATTATCATTTGCTACATAGTTATGAGATAGAGGCTCTAAAATGTGGGCTACACATGAGCCCTTAGGTTTTAAATGGATTAAAATACATGTGCCTTGTTGTTACATATAAACTGCATTGCTATGGGACTCTAGACATTAGCACTAACATGTAAACTCACACTCTCACATTTAGAAGTAAAAGGAAGAATAATGCCTATCACGTTCAGTGGATGGGATGTCTGCTATGAAAAAACCAAGCACCTACAACCAGGCCAGGCACCTAAAAGAAGTCATGGCTACACTATGTATCATGGGACCCACAAGAGCAATGCCCCTGCTATCATATCATCAGGATTCAAACCCTCTCTGGGAGGAACTCTAGGAGCTGGAGTATACTGCAGCAGGGACATTAACAAGGCCATGGACTACCCAGGTCTCTGTGCACCCAGTGACAGGGTGGTGCTCAAGCTAAGGGTAAGAGTGGGAAAGGTGAAGAAGATTGATGCCCAAAGCATGAACCTGAAGACCACGTGGCATCAGAATGGCTATGACACAGCCTGGTTGCCTGCCACTCTGGGTGGCTATGAAGAAGACTGTGTCAGGGACCCGAAGCGGCTCACTGTGGTGGGAATAGCACACTGCACAGACTCTGCTACAAAAAAGTCTCTGGAAAGCCTTATAAAACAAGGTGATGGAATGGGGCAGACCCACAGTGGGCCAGTGATCACACCGTGTACAGGGTGTGGAATGCAAACTCAGGATAAACACACCGTGGAGAAATGCTGGACCTGTGGGAAATCCATATGTGCTTTTATGGACAACCATGTGTGCCTGAAGAGCTGATTATTATCCAATATGTTTAATTGAATGATGGCATGAATTAAAAAGAATAAAAAAGCCAGTGTAAAGTTAAATTAAAGTTAAATTGTTTAGGCATTTGAATCTGTGTTGGCATGTCCGTCAGTGTGAATTATCTCATAATAAACTATTCATAGTGAAAGCACCACAAGACTACACAAGTATGTTCAGGCCAGGACTAAAGAGAGAGTACACAAGAGAAAAAAGTACAGTAATTTACAGGACAAAGCAAAATACAGTCCAGCCAAAGAGAACAGTTCTTGTTTGAATGAATACAGTATTAGAACAGCTCATTTACTCTAGCAATAGAATAGATAATTGTGCAAAAATAGCATCAATAACAGCATCTGGGGGGATCAGGTGTGGTCTAAGTTGCTGAGGTTGGAATGGGGATCAGCCACTGATGTTTCCATAAACACAGTCCTGCATGTTCACTCTTCTCATTAAAAAGTCCACATACTGGGGGAATTTATGGTAGAGCTGATTGTTTGTGTGAGCGCTGGGTAGGATGTACAACATGAATATCATCATGGTGGTAAATTCTGCATTTAACAGTCACAAACCCTAGCAGTGGTGAGCAGTAACTAGAGAGCAGCACAGCAATCATATACCAGTCAGTGTTGATAATATCCACAGATATTTTAGATATTTTTAAGATCTGTTAGGAGGCTTAGGCTCAAATTAGATTCAACACTATTTTACTATTTTCAAAATTAGACTTCATTCACTGAACATTTCATTGGACAACTGGGTAGTAAATCAAATTATTTCTCTGTCCAACACTATAATCAAATTAGAAATAGTAAGTTATCTATAATTTCACATAATTTCATTCTCCTTTAAAACAGTTTTAATTCTCCTTTAAGGCAGTTGCTTTTAGAAAAAAATATTTATTCCTGTCTACTGCTAAACCACTGCACAACTACTACAACATTTAACAGGAATAGTGCATTATATATTGTGCTTTCTGTAGTATGGTGTTAAAATTAGAAATATATTTAAATAACTAAATCTGGTCTTCTAATAGCTACAAAGGCTTTATACTTTCCTAGATAACTGCAAAACAGTTGATGAAGACAAATACGTAATGTGTGGGAAACTCCCCATGTGTAATTTAAGAAAGAACCCAGAGGGGAGTGAAATACGAACTAGGAGGTCAGATTAGTCCCAAGGGTGAAAGCCTACATCTGTCAAAGGAAGAGAATAATGGGGAACATTTACCAGAATACCAGCAGGGTTTTCTATAAAGTGAAGGGCGAAACGCTTCTGAGATTTGAGAGAATTGATTAGGAGATGCTGGTGCTGGTAATAATTACCTTCTCCCCCTTGTAGGAGTAGGCACAATGGTTATGTGTGTTCCCCCAGTGACAGGTGTAAGGTTGCTTGCCCCTTACTAAATGAAAGAGGTCCCTTACAGTCACAGGAAAGCACACAGTGTAAACAATGTGAAATTCGTCTCTGCATGTAACCCCATTCATCAAGTACAGCAGTGGACAGCCAGTGAGGCAGTACCTTGCTCTAGGGTAACTCAGTGGTGCCCCTAGCAGTCCTGGGATTCAAACCCATGATTATGACCTTCTGAACTCCCTAACCACTAGACAACCAGCTGTTCCATGTGATGCACATGATGTGATGTGACAGTTTTGTCTAATTGTGTCTAACAGACCTGACATCAATCTTAATTAGGCGGCCAAGAAGCACATTTGCTATCACACTCGAGCACAAAGACTGATGGTTAAAGACCAAAGAAAAACTAATTGCCTATCAAATAAAACTTTTAAAATATTTTACTTCCACCTCATTTTCATGCCTAATTTTAAGTAAAATGTGCATCAAGTATTTCTGCTTCCAAACAGATCAGATTGTTTCAACCTTGCTACACTTGTTACACTAAAGACATACACTGTTTTTTGCTTCAAATGTGTTCAGAATATGTATATACTAAAATAATTTCTTTCTATTCAAATTGTCTGTTGTCTTGCTACAGATCAGTGGTCCCCAAAATGGTAAAACCGCTGATCTTTAACAAAAGAACAGATTATTTCAGTAGAAAAACGGACCATTTTGGAACACAACATTAATATAAAAGAAAAAACTGTGAAGTTATATGTGTCACACCCATGGTAATATATTACTATTTTTGCCCTGAGCATATTAAATGTAAACACTTTAACAAAAAGAGTACATTTTACTCATTTGGAAGACACCTTTTTATCCAAAATGACCAACAAAATAAGGAAACAATCAGGACAGCGTGAGAAACATAGGAGAATACTAAGTGCTAAAATCTTTATGTAAGAGTAGTGCAAGAAGATGGATAGTGCATCAGGAGAGGAGATGCTCTAAACAGATGAGTCTTCAGGAGGTTTTTGAAGAGAGAGGGAGTCTGTAGGTCTGGTAGGTAATTTCAGATGGGGCCATGAATCTGTCCGTTTCTACAGGGCCAGAAGTGGTGCTTGGATTTTTGGCCTTTACCGGTTCCCTTTCAGTGACGTATGGCACAAACAATGGCTGCTCCCAGTAGTGTGAGCAAAAGCTCTGGTCTCTCAAAAGCGGATTATTTAAAGCGATATTTGTCAAATGATGAGGATGCTAAGAAGTCAAAAGAAAGGAAGACCAAGAAAAGACACCCAAAGACCACCGGGAGAGGGTAAATATTGCTGGAAGTGTATTACTATGTGGCTAAGCTAAAGCTAACACGAGAACAGGTTATTGGCTGGGCTAGCGGCTCGGTAGCAGCTCATAAAAGATAACTGAATAATGATAAAACGGTAGTATCTTCAGTAATGACCAAAAAAACTATAATTATTTTGCAGTATGAAAATCGTGGACGATGATATAGACTGGAGACAGCTGGCTGCGAAAAACGAGGAGAAAGAAAACAATGATGAGGATGAAGAAGAGGCTCCAGTGGTAAAAACAAGTCTACCTTCTTCTTTAAGAGTCCTCCCAATAATTTAAAAGTGTGTATCTTTTATATGGGGTAGAGAGAGGTGAATTGATTCGGTAAGAGTGGGAAAAATGTCGTTCCACATTGATCTATCGTGTTAAAGTGAAGTAAAGTGAAGAGGCCCCCTTGTCGTCACAAATGAACATTCCATAGCACGGCGCACAGTGTAAGCAATGTGAAATTCTTTCTCTGCATTTAACCCCATTCACTAAGTGAACCAGTGTGCAGCCAGCGACACAGCACCCGGGAACAGTGTGTGGGGACGGTATCTTGCTCAAGGGTACCTCAATGGGGCTACTAGCAGTCCTGAAATTAAAACCCACAACCTTCAGATCACAGGAGTAACTGTTTACCCACCTGGCCACTAGCTGCCTGTACTTAAATACGGTAAAAAAATTAAAAAAAAGTTTAAATGCTGTAGAATTCGTATCTCTATCATCTATCAATATCGAGACACGTTTTCTGGGCACCTGCCACCAATTCAACAATACAATGCCACCCCTCCCACCTTAACAAAGTAGTAAGGAAATATTAATATTGCTAAATATTGGTGACTAAAATGTAACTTAGTAAAAAGTAGATTCCTTCCTCGTGAGTATACTTAGAAGTATTAGTAAGTGTGTTGTCGTTTCATTGTCCTTGAGTACATGCACATAATAAAAAGGCAACTAATTACTAACTTGCTAGATTTAGGCCAAACTCCTCTCATTTGTTTCGAACATCAAGAAACCCTGTCTTCATATGAAATCTGTTTCAAGAGTGTTTTATACTTCCATTTCATAAGCAGTTATTTTTTCTTCACAGGTTGCAGAGATAATAGATGAACGTCCAGAAGAAGTTAAGCAACTAGAAGCCTTTAGAACCAGTAGCAAATGGAAGATAATGGGAGGTGAGATATTAGAGATGTTAAATACAAATAAATGAACTTTAAACATTACCTGTTTTATTCAGTGGCAACATGAGTTTTGTTATTTGTATCTCATATCATAGCCACAAATGAGGAATCCCAAGAACTGCCAGTCCCACATTCGACGTCAAGGTAACTGATCTAAATCCAAACATCGGTTATGTTTTTTCCATTGGGGAATTATGACGCGATCTGAATGCATATTTTGTGTTTCCTGACAGTTCCCCAGTACAGAGAATTCAACAGGACTCCCTTGATATTTCACCCAAAAGAAGAGCTCGGCATGATTCCCCTGATTTTTCGCCGAAAAGGAGAGCTCGGCATGATTCCCCTGATCTTTCACCCCATAGGAGGGTTCGGCATGACTCTCCAGATCTTTCCCCACCTTCCTTAAAAGCAGAGACCAGACATCGACAACGTGACTCCTCATCACCTTTACTTGCACCAAAGAATGTGAAGAGTTCTCATAGGCATCATATTAAAGGTACCGGTGCATATTTGGCTTGTTTTATCCTTATGCCTCATCTCCACTATTGAGTTAATGACCTTTCAAAATATTTTACAGATTCCCCACAGAGAGAAAGGTTAAAATCCTCTTCTGGACGTCTGCTAGACTCAGACCAGAGACACCACAATACAAGGCAGGGCTCAGACTCTGATCTGTCTCCCCCAAGGAAAAGAGTACAGAAGGGAAGAGGGTCTGATTCAGACCTTTCACCCCCCAGAAAAAGACCCCAGGGTGGTTGTGGGTCAGACTCTGACCTCTCTCCACCTCGAAGGACACACTCTCCTACTGCACAGGTAGTAATGATGATGGAGCTCATAGAATAAGGGCTGAATAAGTGGTGGAATTACTTGACTCTTATTGTAACTTATTACTACTCTTATTGTTAGCCAGGAAAATCTACCTAAAAATTATTGTAATGTTTTCAGATGCCTCGAATGTTATCTGGTGGAGCTGCTGGCCTGGTATCTGTCGAAACTCTATGGAAAGAGCAGGAAGACCAACGCCAAGGAGAAAAACACAACCAGCCCCTAGAAGGTTGTCCATGATGGCCTTTACTAAGTGACTAGTGAATAAAGTTGTTGGCAAAAATAATCTACTAGTGAAAGCGACCATTTGTCATATGTGAACACACCACAGCACGAAAATCTTCCTCTGCATTTAACCCATTCACCAAGTGAAGCAGGGGGCAGCTACGAACACAGCGCCCGGGGAGCAGTGTGTGGGGACGGTACCTTGCTCAGGGTACCTCAGAGGTGCCTAGCAGACTTGGGAATCAAACCTGGACTTTCTGATCACAGGGCGAATGCCTTAACCACTAGGCTACCAGCTGCCGCAATTGTAATACTAAACTTATCTTTATTCTGTTTCAGAGGAATCTCGTAATGCAGAGACTGTGTTCAGAGACAAGACAGGAAAGAAGCGTGATTTGGAATCTGAGCGTATAGAGAAGAACAGAAAGGCTGGAGAGAAAGCCCAGAAAGATGAGAAATATGCTCTATGGGGCAAAGGGTAATGTTTATAGTCTTTCAGCTCTGCCAGCTAATTACAGGTTGCATAGGTTGCTTCATTCAAATTCTGTACCATTCCTGTAGACCTTGCAATCAAAATTACCACTGTAAAGCAGTATATAAAGGACCTTCTTCCTCTCTATTAGACTGGCCCAGAGTCAGATGCAGGAGCAGAACTTGACTGATGCAATACGAGAGGCTCAAAAACCATTGGCTCGTCACATTGACGATGAGGATTTGGATCGAATGCTAAGAGAGCAGGAGAGGGAGGGAGACCCCATGGCTGCTCTGCTGCGCAAAAAGAAGGAAAAGGACACTAAAACAAAGGGAATCAAAGGTAAGGTTCAGTAGATGGTTTTTGAGAAGTGTACCATTCCACTTCAGGAATAACAATAAAATTAAGCTAAATGCTAATGCTTGTCTAGGTGTCTTACTCCTAATGTAACTACTAGATTGATGCTGGCCTTTTAAATAAATGTTTGATCTATTCCTATTTCTGTATCAATTTTAATATTAAGTTTTATTTAGCAGCTAGGACATATTATGTAACTTTTCTGTTTAGACATTATACACTCATTATGCCAGTCTGTCAGTTATACTGCAGAAAAAGTAAAGATTTATCCTTAGTTAACCTTTTTGCCATTTTCAACATTTTCAACATTTTGTACACTGTGAGCACTTACTTGTGACTTTTTTTTTTAACAGAGAGACCTCATTATAAGGGTCCACCTCCACCCCCTAATCGTTTCAACATAATGCCAGGATATCGCTGGGATGGCGTGGACAGGTAAAGAAGAATTTTATGTAGTCCAAGATATAAATTTTGAACTTAATAATGTGTACAAATATAGTTAATATAAAAATGTCTTTTAGCCTATGCTATGCTAGTTGCAAACAGGCCTCAGAAGGTGTCTTATGATTAACCTCTCCTGATCTAGGTCTAATGGTTTTGAGCAGAAGCGCTTCAGCAGGATTGCAGATAAGAAAGCTGTACAAGAAGAAGCATATAAGTGGAGTGTGGAGGACATGTAGATGTACATCAGGATTTCATGAAGACCATCCTTATTTACTGTATCATTCCATCTCACAGCACTGCTCCTACTGTTATGACGACACAAAAATGAGAGAACTGTTTGAAAATGTGCTTTGGGTTATCATGATGGTTGGTCAAAAATATTGTGAGTTAAGGAATTGAGCAGTTGTATATGAGCAGCAGGTTTCCCTTCAAATTTATTAAATGTTATGTTTTTTAATGTATTATGTTAAATGTCTTTTATTTCAAACAAATTCTTTATGTCAAAGTAAACATTCACACATTTATATGCATTTATTGAATGGAATATTATTTTAGTTACTTCTGCTGTTTTCAGAGAATCTTCACACACTCACTGGAGAGATGAAGCTTGAACCCTATACACATGAGAGAGACAAGTGGAACAAAATAACCTTTAGTCCCAAGTGGGAGCAGGTAATACAAAATATGAAAAGCTTCTGCTTTATTTCTAAATTAGAGTCTTATAGAATGCAAAAATCTTTGACATACCTTCTTTGTTGTAGCAGTACTTGACCCGAGTACCTCCTCTCTAGCTGACAAATGCTCTTTAAGCTGAGGAGAATGTAGAATGATGTTCCAGCATGGATACGTCTCCATTTGGACTGTCCTGAACTCAGCCCTACAAAATGCAGAGAGATGTTTTGATAAATCTGGGGAAGTAAACATTTAGGCAATTTTCTATTAGAGTATTACAGTTCCGGGGTTAACATATCCACTTAAAATTACATGCATGGTATGTTTGTGATTAGTACTTAGTACATTTATTACATCATTTATATCATGAAGTTGATAGAGAAAAGGGTATTCTGTCAGAACAAAGTTAATAGTAGAACAGTTACCAACTGTGGCTTTGTGGAGAATTGTGGTTTAAATATTACCTATTCCATTTTGAAAATATTCCATATTTCCCCAAGGTTTTGAGGCCCTTGTAAAAACCTTTTTTTCTTTTTTAGAAACCGTCCTTGAGTCATTTTGGCTGTATATTTGGATGTTTAAAAAAAAATTAATCTTCCCAATTCCGGTTTCTTGACCAATGAGAATTCCTAGAGTACTGCACTGTTTTCTTCCCATGTAGTGAAGTGTAAAACTGGTGTCTACCAACCTTTGGACAGACTGATGACTCTTCTAGATAGACCTGATGTGAACAGTTACAAGGGTTTCTGGGGTTTGGTGCAATATATAATGGTGGATAATTTAACTTGCCTCAGTGCCGGGTTGACGGCAAGGTTGTCAGGGCAGGGCAGGACTTTAAATCTCCTCGAGTAAATGCCCTGTGGTGGGGAGAAATTCTTCTGGTAGTTTGTTTGATAGTGTGGCGTTCGTGCTTTTGGAATCCTCGGCTCTTTTACTGATGATGTTCTCGTTGCTGTCAGTGGAGCACCATCTACAGGCTGAGCTTGAAAAGCCTCTCTGTGTGTTGTAATGAAGCTTCTTTCGCCTGCAGTGTCAGTGAAGCCAACAGAACACATTTGATCAATACAGTTCAAGACATTATACATACATTTAATTAAATATTTTCACCCTCCTACCTTCTAGAATTAGGTTGCACTGGAGCATCTTCTTTGGCTCATTCCTGGCACAGGTTTTAGGACCAAAAGCAATCTCTGTTGTTGTTACCATCTTCTCTCTCTCATCTGGATAAAGCAGTAAACCTGAAGAGGAAGGTGAATAAACCATTCATATTAGCCTTGGATCTCAAAACTCACACCCAGAAATGTCCAGTCCATGTTAGCTACATTCTCAGCTGCTTTAGTGTATGGTCTCTTAACATTGTACCTGCAACAGAAGGAAGCTCCCCTTGCTGTGGGAAAGCCTGTGAGTGGTTGGTCCTCTGACTGTTCCTGAGATGGAGCAAAGTAGCCCTGAGATCACGGGCAATGCGAGACGCCGGTCTCAGCTGCTTCATGACGGTTTGCTTTTGTGTGGCCATGACTTGGCCTTTGGAAGTAGAACTACAAAAAGGACATTTAATTACACATTCGTTTTAATGTAATGGAAATTATCTACACTTCGTGAATAACTACATAACTGTCTGGTTTAAGTAAATCATTCTCAGAACAATTACATTTGTGAGGATTTTTTTTTTAGTTTTTTAGTTTATAGCGTGGTTAGTATTTATCCTTGCTGTCAAACTATGTCTTCTTCTTTTTCTTCTTTTTTTCTTCAAAACATCAGCTGCCACTTCCACTGCTTCAAGGTTTTGTGGTGAATGGAACAATCGTGTTGTTTAATTGAATTTTTTTTTCTTTCAAGAGGAATGGTGTACTACTTTTCTACTGACATTTTCCAGTAGAAAAAGAAGAAAAGTCTGGCTGATGTTAATCATGACTGTAATGCAGAAGGTTTAGTAGTTCATTGCTCACCTATCTCAGTCTGATCGTCTGCAGCCCTCAGAAATTCTGAACAATGCACATTTTTCCACTACTTTCACTGTCTAGTACTTTCACCAAACCACTGTGACGCTTAGTTGATGTTGGTTGCCATGGCCATGCCATTATTTAAGAGAGCCTGCTGGGTGAATGAATCGGCTCAAGAACAATAAGCCTCACTGTGGTGAATGGCAGTAAGATGCCTGCTGCCTGACTGGACTAGGAGATTGTGTCGGAGCTGAAATTTATTATGTTCCTGCAAAGACACATAAACAAAACGTGTGCTTCAGTTGGGATAGACTACAGCATGTATACTAATCTAAAAATAACACTCTATAGTGGTTTGTTTAAATGGGTTCTGTGTTCTGATTCATTGCTCTTCATGTTAAATGATTGTTGGAAATGTATTATTTTAGCTTTTTCAGCCCATTTAAAAAAAATTTCTACGCTGCAGTAAGCTGTTTAGACTGAGACGTTCAGACACACAAACCAGTTCTGTTTTTTATACTTTATTGACAATTACTCTGGTAAAATGACCATGAATTGACAAAAATACACTAAAAGAAAAGCATAAATGTTGCACATTTTAAAAAAAAAGGGTTCTTGGCAGAGATACAAATAAAGAAGCATTTTTGTTTCCCCAAATAATTTTTGTGTTAATTATGCTTTAAAAAAAGTCAGTTGGTGCTTCTTGAAAGGCATTGATCCAAAGAGCACTTTATGGCACCTATTATAAAGAGTGAATGAGAGACTGAGTTGATTACTGCAAGTAAAAGGCTGTTGTTTTGCTAAATCTTTATGATGGGAATAGCAGGAAGCCAGTGAAAGTGCTGTCAGCATCTTTACTGATGATTTGGCTTGTTTTAGAGGTATGCACAGACACACTCTCCCCTTGCTTGAGGTCCACCACCACAGATCCTGAGGTGACCAGCACTCCTTGAGACGTATCACAAAGAGTGACCAACATTTGCTCCTGTTTCTTAATATACAGGCATCCAGTCTGAGCTGCAGAGATGTGGTACACAAAAAAATATATTCCAGACAGTTTTGCTGTGAACAATCCACCATACAGGGCATCGCCTTCACTCTCAGGAGAAAACGATCCATCAAATTCAATGGTTTTGTGTGGAGTAAAAGCTGATCTAGGCGAAGTCTTTTTATAAGAGAAAAATGAACGCTTGTCTGTAGGGACATCTGTAACAGCTCCTTTTTGCCCCTTGAGTCCTGGAGGCCCAGGCATCCCCTCATCCCCCTTAAAGCCTGGCCTACCTGGATATCCAGGAATGCCCTGATCACCCTTTGGTCCCTGCACTGGCTTAGTGTCTTCACCTGCAAACATATCAGGTACAGAACTTATCAGTGAGAGTTTCTTAGTAGTATTTGAGTAGTGTACAAGAAAAGAAGCTGAATAAAAAATGTATATTGGCCCTGACTAAATTGATATTGTCATATAT
>JBBPDE010196658.1:0-17039 GCA_037974605.1 Nannopetersius ansorgii
CACACACACACACACACACACACACACACACACACACACACACACACACACACACACGCACGCACACACACACACACTTACATATGCACATACATAAACATACACAAATAGACGCACACTCTCATACACACAGTCACAGGCACTCACACATGTAGACATGCAGACAGGCGTGCATACACACAGACACACACGCACTCATATACACACACACACGTATTTGAATCTGTGTCCCAGTTAAAGTACATATGATCTGCCCCTTTAAAACACACAATATCCAAGGTCACCACAAGCATATGAGTCTTTAACCAGTCAGGGAGTTTGTTCTTGTGTACCCTGGGCGTCCGGACCAATCACAGTTTCCTGATGAATCACGTGATCAAACAAACCTAAATATGTTTAAAGCTAAGAGAGCAAGGGTTTCAAGAAGTACAAATTGTTCTTAATGCTAATGCAAATTGAATAAAAAAAAGCATTAAAAATGCTGGATTATTGTAACTGATAAGTATTGCAGTGTTAATATTTTCAGTGTTGAGTTGTGTAAGCACTGTTACATAGTTACAATATATACGTATATATTTTTACCAAATTTGTTGCATTTTGGATGTTTGCAAAGTGCATTTGAGTACAACTGGAGGATGTGTGTATTTGCAGACCCTGTTTATCTGGTTGTTGTTTGCACTGACTGTCGATATAAACACTGAAACTGGTCACTGTTTACATATCACTCTGGTCACTCTGTTAATTACTTTGTTTACATTACTTTTGGTCACTTTTCACTCTTTTATATTGCTGAGCTATTATTGAACAATGCACTTTAACATTCCATTTGCACAAAGTACATATAAATGCCCAGATTTTAATTTTAGATTTTAATTTTAATTTTAACGCAGAATTTACTTAGTTTTTTAATTTTGCACAGTCAGTAATAGGAGCGGTTCAGGATATATTTCACTGTGTTGTACTTGTATGACTGCATGTGACAAAGTATCTTGAATCTTGAATCTTGAAACCTTATGTTTTGTGTCCTCTGAAGGTACTTATACACTTACTTGTTTTTGTTTCTTTCATTCATTCATTTGTTTTTCTTAGTGTTATTTTTGCTTTTGCTTTCTATTATTATTGTTTGTCTTAAGTTTTATTTTTATTTTTTTTATTTTTATAGCTGGAAATTGGCACCTATTCTCTTCCTAAACTAACCCTAACCCTACAGTTTTTGATATATAGGTGCGGTTCCAACATCAAAACATCTGTTAAAATCCAGTGTAGTGTGCGTGTATTCAGATTTTTGATCAGTTGATCAGGGGCCAAGTACTGATTGTATAAAAATAATCAATTGTTGTGGTCAGTTAAAAATAATCACCCTTTGAATGTGGCGAACTACTGGAAAACTACTGTGAATTTTTGCTCAATGTTCCTGAGCTCTTACAAGTTAAAATTTGAACATGTTAGAACTTGCATACAGAGTATTGATCATTTAAAAAAATCTTGTGTTTTGTTTGTGGTCGAGTCACCTCTGTAATAGAGAGAGAGAGAGAGAGAGAGAGAATGGTCGAGTGATCTTAAAAATATGTGACGTGAGAGAATCTTTGACGCCATTGCTTAAGTGGCTCGAAAGGACGAAACGCAGAAAAACATACACGGAGCAAAACACAGCAGAATCATAAAGTGATTATAAGTGATCATTTTTAAAAAACCATCCTGTGATGCTGATTTTTTTGTTTTGCCCATAAACTCCAATATTTGAGTGTCTTCTGCTTATATAGCATACTGTTTATATAGCATACATGCAACCATGCTTCATTTACTTGCAGAAATGCATCTATATTTTAACTTGGAGAGTCTCACATTGTTTTATTTTGACCCTGGATCCTTTCTCTTGTCTTTGCAGAACCCAGACTACCATGGCTTCTCATCAGACCCAGTTGTGGATGAGTGGAACATGAAGTTGGCCTTTTTCTTTGGCATTTCCATGGTCCTTGTCGTTGGGGGAACTTTCATCCATTATTTACCAGACCATGGGTAATTAGTGAACTCAGTTATCCTAATGTGCACCCATTGCTGACATGGATGTTCAGTTGCGCACACACACACACACACACACACACACACACAGGTTGTATAATCTCTATACCAATAGATTGGGATGCACTGGGGCAGCTTAGCGTGAATCAGATGTCACTGTGCCCAATGACAAAGGGTTAAAGCCCCTCAGGATTGTTGATCAGTGGAATTGCATTCTCTGGAGTAATGGAGCTCCATACAAAACCTATGGAATGAGCTGGAGTGGTGTTTATGATCCAGAACTAATCAAACATCAGTACCTGACCTCACTAATGCCCTCGTGGCTAAATTCAATTAGGTCCTCAAAGTAGTGTTACAATATTTACTGTAAAGCTTTCCTAGAAACTTAAGGGTTGTTACTGCATTGAGGGTGGAAATACAACTGAGTTCAACCCAGTCAAGATACTCCCTAACACTTGTGTGTCTGTTGAAGGTGTGTCTTCTTCCAGAGTTCATTAGCATCATCTTCTGCATCTGAATAGATTACTTTACCAAAATGTTTGCCTATCTGCTTTCTTTGATTTTGTCTGATCCACGGCCATCCAGAGCCTCATGCTGGTCAACTCTGTCTCTGTCATTAAATGTGTAGGAGCTACTGATTAGGCAAAGTCAAGAAACACAGATGAGAAAGGACATTTTACTCAACTATTTAGCAATTAGCTTTAACAACCAATGTTTAGATGTTGTGTGCATTATTATTATTAAGTAGTAGTAGTAAGTGTCAAGACTCCTAGGGACCATATGGTCTTATTCCAGAGTATCCTGTCATCTGAGTCTTCAGGCTTCTTAATGGCTTGTTCATGTTTCCTTTGATTGTCTCCATCTATCATTCTGCTGGCTATCCTCATCCTCTTTTACCCAAACATAGATGTCTTTTTCATTGAATTGATCCTTCTCGCAATGTCAAAGCTATAAGGGATGTATGGACAGGGAGAGAGGGTATGAGGGCTTTTTAGTGCTTTTTAGACCTAAATGCTTGTTACAAGTAAGTCTTACTGAATTTATTTTTCTAATATCTATTCGTAGCTGCCTTTGCTAGGGTTGGACAAGCTTTACAGAACATTGTTAAAAATCCCATTCAACTTAATAAGTAATTCTGTTGAGCTTCCAGTTCTCCAGTTTGCTGCTTAGCTGTAATAAAATGTTGCAGCCTGTCAAAGCAAGACAGATGGGAAATGACGTCCATGATGCGAATCTCCTGTTCCACCACATCCCAAAGGTGCTGTACCGGATTGAGATCTGGTGGCCATTTGGGTGTACAGTGAACTTGGTGTCATTCATTCGCATATTCATTCACATTGTCATGCATTCATATATATGGGGCAGCTCGTGGCATAGTGGTTAGTGACTCTTTGATTAAATGGTTGTGGGTTTGAATTCCAGGATAGCCAGTGGCACCACTGAGGTACCCTTCAGCGAATCACTGTACCCCCACAGTGCACACATTGTAAAGTCAAAATCTAGAACATAAACACAACTAAGCCACAGAAAAAGGAAAGTGTATAAATATACTGTACTTGTCTGTACTGTACTGGGGATACCAACTCTCACTCATCCGCCGTGTTCTTGTGTACTCTTCCAACCGAACTAGTTTACCCACGTAGCCCGCAAGTGCGATGCGAACACCATAAGCTTTTATGGGAGTGAGAATCATAACCTTGAAATGTATGTCAGGACTGTCGTTACCCAAGGTCCCCCTGTATATATATGTATGTATGAATGTATGAAGATTTTTTTCCACCATGATGAGTATTTTGTGTTTTGTTGTCTGAATAGATTATTAGGCCCATCATAGATTGGGCATTTGCACACATAATGACTTCCTGTTCTGTTTTTTTTCCCCCTCTGCAGTATGAGAAACTGGGCTCGCCGTGAAGCCGAAAGGCTGATCAAAGAGCGAGAGGCTCAGGGGCTGCCTCTGATAGACGAGAACTACTACGACCCAAGCAAGATTGTTCTCCCTTCATCATCAGACGAGTAGACTCATGTTCTGTATCCTGTTCATTTGTGTTTGACTGTACATTACATTCTCATATACTTATAACAATAAAAATCTAATATTATTACCCAGTTTCACAGGATTTATTTCTGCCTTCACTTCTCACACAAACACTTCTCATCTTCTGAGTATCAGTACAAGCAGCAAAAAAACAAAACGTAATGCTTGGTATTTCTTATTATATAAATTGCTCAAGGGTGTGTGTCCTATATTCTTATAGGTCTATATTTATTTCTATTTATACTGAGAATTATTTTCAGGAAAAATGTGAGATTTTATAAGAACTGAGCACAACCTGCTACTGAAATTGCACTTAAGACAATATTGGTTTTAATGTGTTTAATGTATTTTTTGAAATTTGTTTACATTTTTAAGTAGTCATGGACACACAAAAAGCTGAAGATAAAAAGGGAAACACGCATAGTTTATACTGCGTCAGCATTTTGTATGTCCTCTAGTCCTGAAGACTTGCTGCCCACACATTTTTTGCTGCTGCCCAAAGACTATCCATAAAGGACTCTCTGCATTCTCTTGGAACATTTGTCATCTGTTCTCCACTGTTAAGTGAACAGACTTAAAAAATATAATGCACGATATATGTGAATGTTAGTAACTCTTTTTGAATATATGTTTTTGATTAAATTATTGGTTTAAACTATTAGAGTTGTTTTAATCAATTTCTCTTTTTTCCATTTTAAATGGAATTGACACATAGAAGAGATTGTAATGCAAAAGTATTGGGACATACCTGCCTTTCAGAGTTAGGACCTTTACTTCGAGTGAAGGGCTTAATGCTTCTGCATACCAAGACATTTTGGACAACATGCTTCCAACTTTGTGGACACATTTTTGGGAAGAACATTTTCTATTCCAGCATGACTGTGTCCCCAGTATCCATAAAGACATGGCTGGATGAATTCAGTGTGAAAGAACTTCACTGTTCCACACAGAGCCCTGACCTCAACCCCCATCCAACACCTTTGGAATGAACTGGAATGGAGATTGAGAATCAGGAGAATCAGTGTCTGACCTCATAAATGCTATACAGAAGGAATGGACACAAATTCCCACAAAAACTCTGCCCTTTCTTGTGGAAAGCCTTCCAAGAAGAATGGAAGCTGTTATAGCTGCAAAGGGGGACCAACCCAATATATGAACGCACTATCCTTAGAGTCAGGCGAGGTGTCCCAATACTTTTGTCCACATGTCTTCTTGACAACATGCACTAGTGTCAGCAACAAGCATAAGGCCTGCACTAAAGTAGTAAGTAAAAGCGTATCCGATTTTTTCCAGGTTTTAAACCTTAGATATTAAGCATGTCACATTGTCTTCACTTTTTTTATTAAATTGATTTACATAAAATACTTTATACATGGTAAGTTTTCTCAGTTTCTGTGGGTTTTTTTAAGTCTTCAACAGGTTTCGGCTTATCCCTAATGTGAAAATCTCTTTTTTCTGTTTTTATTGCTTTTAAACTTGACTATAATTGCTTGATAAGGGAGTTTGGAAATGATTCCTGGTGTAAATATTTGTTCTTTCTTTTTTCTCTGTTTTTCTTTCCTGTTTTTCACTTTTTTACACAAATCTAAAACACTTCCGCTCTCTGTCCCGCACCGCCGGGGGAAGCTGAGTCCTGATTCGTTGAGGATGTTTGTGCCCTGTTTGCTATTGGTGGGATTAGATCGAGTAGGCGTGTCAGCGTCTCAGCGTGGCAGTGGGCGGGGCCTTAGGGCGGCGTAGAGGAACAGAGGTTGAAGAAAACGGTGAGAAAAACGGTAAATACTTTAAAATACACTATTTGATTTTCTTTCAAACTGTTTATTTCATCCCCCGCACTCCCATGAACGCACCTCAGCTCCACAACCTCTCTTACAACCGTCAGAAACCAAGTTTAGACTGTGTGTAGCCGGTTAGCACGCAGGCTAACGGAGTCAGTGGCGGAAGAGTTTCAATTCTCCAAAACAAAACCAAAATTAACCGTTATTAACGTCTTTATTAACAATACCAACCATTATTAACGACTGCATTCACCATAACAACCGTTATTAACGTCTTTATTCATAATAATCGTTAACGTCTTTATTTATATTAACACCCGTTATTAACGTCTTTTTTTGCAATACCAAACGTTATCAATGTCATTATTCAAAATATCTTGTTATAACAACTGTTATTAATGTCTTTATTCACTATCACTGTCCTCATTATTAATGTATTCACGGTCACAGTCCTCATTATTAATGTACTTATTCACTATCGCAGTCCTCATTATTAATGTATTTACTGTCACAGTCCTCATTATTAATGTATTTATTCACTGTCACAGTCCTCATTATTAATGTACTTATTCACTGTCACAGTCCTCATTATTAATGTATTTACTGTCACAGTCCTCATTATTAATGTATTTACTGTCACAGTCCTCATTATTAATGTACTTATTTACTATCGCAGTCCTCATTATTAATGTACTTATTCACTGTCGCAGTCCTCATTATTAATGTACTTATTCACTATCGCAGTCCTCATTATTAATGTACTTATTCACTATCGCAGTCCTCATTATTAATGTATTTACTGTCACAGTCCTCATTATTAATGTATTTACTCTCACAATCCTCATTATTAATGTACTTATTTACTGTCACAGTCCTCATTATTAATGTAATTATTCACTGTCACAGTCCTCATTATTAATGTACATATTCACTATCGCAGTCCTCATTATTAATTTAATTATTCACTATCACAGTCCTCATTATTAATGTAGTAATTTCCTATCTGTCCTCGTTAAGGTATTTATTCACTATCAGTCCTCATTACTAATGTACTTATTCACTATCACATTCCTCATTATTTACTCAATAAAAAAACATTAACGTATTCATTCACTGTAACTATGATTAAACTCACTGTAAAATGTTTCATTGATATCACGCACACTCAAGTGTTTTAAGGTTTTACTCTGATTTTATTTTAGCTAGTACGAAATTAATTGTATTCTTGTCAGGTAAACAAAACTGTAGCACACACACATTGGATCTATGCTGTATATCCAAAAGGACACACAGTGTTGGGACAAAAGTATTGGGACATACTTGTTTTTCAGGGTCCTTACTGCCAGTGAAGGGCAATCTTAATGCTTCAGCATACCAAGATATTTTGGACAACACAATGCTTCCAACTTTGTGGACACAGTTTGGGGAAGACCCTTTTCTATTCCTGTGACTGTGCCCCAGTACACAAAGTAAGCTCCATAAAGACATGGTTGAATGGGTTCAGTGTGGAAGAACTTGACTGGCCCGCACACCCCATCCAACACCTTTGGGATGAACTAGAACAGAGGTTGGGAGTCAGGCCTTCTCATCCAACATCAGTGCCTGAACCTCATAAATGCTCTACAGAATGAATGGCCACAAAAGTGAGACTTGCTGACTCATAACCTTTCGGTCGTATTTTTCAGATGGCTGCAATTCGTAAGAAACTTGTGATCGTTGGAGATGGAGCATGTGGGAAAACTTGTTTGCTCATCGTGTTCAGTAAAGACCAGTTCCCAGAGGTCTACGTACCTACAGTATTTGAAAATTATGTTGCAGACATTGAGGTAGACACGAAACAGGTGAGTACTTCACCCCAACATCATTGTGGGTTAAGTGATCTAAAAAAAATTAATTGAAAGAAAAAACTAAATAACTGCTTGCATGAGTTTTTTTTTAACAAGAAACCCTTCCTTTTATGTGCATAAGAGACTTAGTCCTTGACACTTAGGACAAGATAATATTCTTCCTTGTTTAGTAACTACTGTCCACCATAAATTATTCAAAAACTATTTGAATCACTGTTACTACAAATGTGTTGTTTTGAGTGAGAGATTTAAATTTTAGCAAGCATATGGAACCTTAGATGTTAAGGATTTAAAAGGCTGAGATACATGAAGAATGTTGTACTTTTGTGGTATCAGGTGGAGCTGGCCCTGTGGGACACGGCAGGACAGGAAGATTATGATAGGCTAAGACCGCTCTCCTACCCAGATACTGATGTCATCCTCATGTGCTTCTCCATAGACAGCCCAGATAGTTTGGGTAAGCATCTGCACACTTGGACAGCTGCATCAAATTGAATTATGTCAGGATGGACCTTTCTGGGAATATCATGAATATAATACAGTAAAGTAAACTCACCAAAATTGTTCTAAAAGCCCCCCGCAAATTGCGAAAAACTGCAAATGTGTGATGTGGTTTTTTTAAAAAAAAAAAAGACCTATTTTTTATAGTGTAAACTCTAAATATACCCCCAAATATGCTCCCTAAAAACTTTAATTTCATGTTAAACCTATTACATTACCCTTAAACAAAAATGTAAAGCTAAACCTGTATCCATACAGTACAGTGTCTCTTGCAGTGCTAGAATGTAAAATACCTTAAGAAGCTTTAAGAAGAACAAACCATGCGGGAAATTGTTATGATGCGGGAATGAAGGGCTGCATTTGTGAGAGGGTGACACAGGGTGACGCAGCAGCCAATCAGCAGTAAGGAGAAATACATAATGCTTTCAGATTGGCTACTTTCAAATCCCCGCCTCTGAGTACAGCCGTATGTAAGACACGCTTTCTTTGTGTTCTCTCCATAGTACCAAAAAATGTATAGTTTTATTTTATAAGGAAATGTAGCTGAATTTTCATAAATATGTGTTACAAAATTAGTGAATTAGAATTAGAATTATTATTAAAATTATATTTTGCCACGCAAAAAGCAAAAAATGCAGATATCTGCGGATTCCACAAAAAATGACTTGAATGACTGAAGCTGCGAACTCTGAACCATGAATTTGTGGGGGGTTACTCTGTATGTACATTTTATTGCCATTGTAATTCCGAGCTTAATCTGTGTAGTATAGATTTGTTTTTCATGCTTAGTTAGTAAGGTCTTATTAAACCTGAAACATCTGTTTATATAGAAATCCCTTATACATCAGATTGAGGAAGACTGGTTTTCATTAGAACACCAGTGATCTCTTCCGTTAGCTCTTGTATCTTTAATGTGCTGTCTTCTCACAGAGAACATTCCAGAGAAGTGGACACCGGAAGTGAAGCATTTCTGCCCAAATGTGCCCATCATCCTGGTGGGGAACAAAAAGGACCTTCGCAATGATGAACACACACGACGGGAGCTGGCCAAGATGAAACAGGTCTTTAGATATATTGCAGCCTTTTTCATAGGGTGTAGGACCTTAAAACGCTTAAATTACATTTTACATATTAAATAAGAATAAACAAAGGAGTCCTACATTTGATCAGAGTCATAGTCATGCATTTCTGCATTATGATACTGTTTTTACCTGCACCAGTTTCCTTTTACAACTTTGGTGTGCCTAGCACCGAATTTACATGACTAACAGGGGAGAGGGGGACAGGACTGCTTTTCAAAAGGTACATGCTTGTGTAGGCTAGCCCCAATGAGCTAACCAGCGACCACACCATGTTAGTAGTATAACATACATAAATTTAAGCACAAAATGTTAAGCTTTTTATGGGTTAAGTTTTAGGTTTCAGACTTTGCAAACCATAGCTTGCCAGCTAGTCCAGTAAAGTTATATCAGCAGTTATATACAAATGAGAGTATAGTTTGCTATGTGAATGTGTTTTCTATATGAAACTTTTGGCATCTTTATCTGCCATTTTTGTTGTGTTTCCTTAAAAGTTCAGCTGTATTTATTGTGGTTCAAACCTTTGTGCTCTTTACAACCTTCACACACTCCCACCTCCAGGGTTAAAAACAGTCCTGATTGTCTCATTTACTTTTTCACTCAGCAGGCCGAAAATTCTCCGCAAGAGATATATACTAATCAGTTAGTTATCAGTCCCCGAAAAAGAGGAAGCTCTCAGTGAGATGCAGGTATATCTGCAGTCCCAAATTGCATGTATTTACATTTACAGTATTTACCAGATGCTCTTATCCAAAGAGGATTTTAACAAAAATATATTTGTAAAATAAACATTGTGCCATTAGACTACACAACATAGATACCCTTTCAGCTAGGACACTATCAGAAGCTGGTGCCAGATCCAATACCAAAATAGAAACACAGAAATGACAAGATTGTTTATGTGCTTATGGAACAGTCCGCTTTGAGTCAGTTGCTAGGACAGTTCATTCCACTGCCTGGACATAAGCATAAAAGTCTTTATACTTGTTTTGAGGGTCCATGGGTCAAGCTGCATTGTACTTAGCTTAAAGGGCATGAGGTAAGGTGCAGGATATATATCCTTTGTATAAAGGGCCCCCACCCTACTTAAGAACGTGAAGGCAGAGGTACATTTGTTGCTGCTGTCATTGCTTTGTGAAATCTGGATACAACCATTTACTGATGCAAGAAACCAAACTACTAGTAATCAAACTACTTTAGCTAAACTGGCCAAAGGCAAGAAAAGCACCAGGATAGTATGTTTGTGGGTGATTGCTTCATGTTGTTTTCCCGTTTCCTTTCAGGAGCCTGTTAAAGCAGAGGAAGGGCGAGATATGGCCAACCGCATCAATGCCTGCGGGTACATGGAGTGCTCCGCCAAAACTAAGGATGGTGTGAGGGAAGTGTTCGAGATGGCCACCAGGGCTGCGCTGCAAGCCAAGAAACGTAGCAAGAAAAATGGCTGTGCTCTACTATAGAGGAAGAGGTTATGAGGGAGTGGGGGAGGGAAACCAAACCAGGCCACAGAGAAAAGAGCAAGAAAGACAGGGAGGGAGGGGGTGCCCCCTAGTGTTAGTTAAACATTGGGGTAGGGAGGGTCATTTTACAAAAGTAGGCCAAAGGACCTAAAGATAGTGGGGAAACAACAAAGGGACCTTGATATTTTCCCCCAAGCACAGTGTGTGTGCTATCAGTCCATTTTCAGATGTGGATTAGCCTAAAGCCTTTGTAGTGAGGTCAGGAAAAGTGAGCTTGGTAAAGTTATTCATGCATAGAACGCAATTTTCTAATTGATGTGTCCATGCCCTATTTACAAATGTGTTCTTTCATAGCTACTGGTTGGACAAATCCCATTCAACCTAAAGAGAAACCGTAGCACAAAATCATATACCTTACAACCCAGTAACTTTATTGTTATTAATTTCAAATCATATTAATTTTGTATGTGTGTGAAAAGTCAGGCACTTTTTTGCCATCATGTCAGTATTTATGACTTCAGAATAACTTTAGCTACGCTGCTGTAGGTTAGAACGTTAGGTAGCTACACTGAAATAAATTTTCTGCTCAGCCTGCCAACCAGAAATCTTGATTTCACATAAAAAAATACACACAATGTAATCTTCTGGTGTGGTTTCTCATACACATGTAAAATAAATGTAATTTAAAATTAATAACACTATAAATGTAGGTATTTTGATTAAATTGGGCACCATGGTTTCCACAGTTTTCCCTCCCCCCATCCTCTAAAGCAGGGGTCGCTAACTTTGCTCCTGGAGGGCTGTGGTCCAGCATGTTTTGGTGATTTCCCTGCTCAGAAACAACTGGTTCACCTCACCGGTTGACTGTCAGGTTTAGTGAATGTGTTTGAGGAGAAGTACCATCAAACTGTGCTGGACCGGAGTTGGCGACCCCTGCTCTAAAGCCTTTCCAACCGCCCTACAATAGCACATTTGTGGGCATGGACAGTTCAACAGCAGGCTGAATCTGAAATGACTCCTTTTCATACGATGCCCACTATTTAGGGTTTAGATTTGTGTACTGTATTGGGGGAGTCACATCTGATTCAGCTGCTGCCTCAAACGAGGCTGTGCTCCCAGGGAACCATTATATTGTTTTGTCCAAATATTTTGCTGCCTGTCAGGTGTACTGCTTCTGTCCGGTGCGTGTTCATCTTTCCTTCCCCAGGAACCGACACACTAATCCCGTTAAAGCCATAGTTTGGCAAGAAAAAAACTTTTAACAAGTGAAGTGTGCCCAGCGAGTGTGTAATTCACTTAAGATGTACTTCAGGCATTCATTTAGTGAAAATCACATTTATCTAGCCACCCCCCACCACAAATGTAGTTGATTGATCAAGACATGTTTGGTGTCTGAAGAATGTTCAGTTTCGTGCTGAAGCTCGGCCAATGGAGCAAAGTATCATTGAGTCTTACAACTCTCGAGGCGATCTTGAGCTATTTAAATGTACCAGTTTTGCCTTTTGCCTATAAAATTCTAAATGAAATGCATATAGCAGTAATTATACTAATGCTTTACTTTTGTGGCTGTTTTTATGCTCATTTATGTATTGTAATTTTCTAAAGAAAATTTCAGGTTGATCAGCACTATTAAAGCTCAAAATTGAAGCTAAAGATGAACCTTAAGACCACAGTTATGTGGACAGTTATACGGTCAGTTTGGTTAATGCTGTTTAATGTTTTTTTTTTCTTCCTTTTTTTTGTTCCTTCAGTTTGTGTACCAGATTTTTATAGCTTGTGTGCAGAAGTGGAAGTGGATTCCTCCATTTCTCCCAAAAGAAAAAAAAAAAAAAACAGCAAAAAACACAACCTCTCTCCGTTGGGATTGTTTACTGTACTATGTGCGCTTCAACAGTTTGCAGCACGCTGTACGCTTAAACAGTTTTGTGGCATTCTACTGGCTTGTTCTGTTTCGTTTTCACTTATTTTAAATAAAACTTATGTTAGAACTTACATTTTAAATGTACAAATATTAGTAAAGATGATTTTTGAGAAGGCTCTCTTAATGCCATGTTATAAAATGCAAGCAATTTCCTAAGAGATTCTGCATTTCATTGTAAGAGAAAAAAAAACCTTTGATGCATCAATAATCTTTTGTATACGAAAGCATTTTTGGGGCTCAAGTCATTTTAAAGTACTGCGAGAAAATAAAAATTCTTATAGAGTAAGTGTGTGGTTTTTTTTTACTTGTAAGTAAACATTTGTGACAAACTGACACACATGCACACACACTCTGGAGTTTTCTGGAGTTGTAGGTGTCCTCTGTGTTTCCAGTTTGGTTATGACTGTAGAGCATCTGCTTATAATGGTCTGTGCAGGCCAGCAACAAACTCCTGATAATAAGGCTCTGGAAGGAAAAAAAGATCAGAGAATCTGTAAAATCCTATTATTATTAGTTTATTATGCTTTTAGATAAGAGCTCTACAATTAGTATCACTGCTTCACTTGGTGAATAGGATAAATGCAGAGAAAAAAAAAATCACACTGCATTCTGTACTGTGGTGTGTTCATGCTTGACTGTAAGGCGCCACTTTATTTTAGATCAGAGTGTCGTGTTCAAGCATGTTAAGGTGATTTCCCTGCTCAGAAACATTGGTTCATCATTGTCTGGTTTAGTGAATGTGTTTGAGAAGGAGAAGCACAGAGTTGGACACACTTGCTTTAGACACTATAAACAGGTGTATTCATGATACAGACAAGTGTATTAAGGGTAAAAACGAGATGAACCTCAACCTCGCTTTAGCAGCTCAAATAATCTAACACCTATCTGATTCCGATGATCATTGAAACCAATTCTTTCTTTCAGCTGGAACTATTCTACAGGGTCTTTAAGGGCAGAGCATACATCCAAAAAGCCAAGCAGGAACTGAAAATAAAGTATTAGCGGTACAAACCTGAGTCAGGCTCTATGATGGAGTGTCTGATGAGGAAGTCCAGCACTACCATGGCACAGTTAGGCTTAAACTCTTCACTTGCAAGCAGCTCTTTCACCTACACAAACAAATATACATTTATTTTATTCAAACAGAACAAGGAGACTGCAAACTCCAATGACAACAGTAACTGGCATGTTAATATCTTATTAATAAATACACCAAAATCACAGTTTAAGTGATTCTATATTCCAAGCTGGTCATAGAAGGGGGGAATATGATCAATACAATACAATTGCTGGGACATAAAAACTTCTCTTAACAGTAGAATGAGGTATTTTAGATTCTCTAGCGTAGAAGCAGATTTTTCCTGTCCTCTATAGTGTAGTAAATGTTAAACCTTCTCCATAGGGTATCAGGAGTAGTAGCAGATGTTTTACCTTCTCTATAGGGTAGTAGTAGAAGTCCTGCACCTCCCCATCCCCAATCTCAGGTTTGAAGTCACTGGGTAGCTCCAAATCAAACACAAATTGGCACTCAGGGAAAACTCCATCTTCATCTTCATATGTGTAGCTGCACACAGTGTAGAGCATCAACTGGATGGAATCAAATTCATTACTTTTTTATACTGTGGTGTGTTCACACGTGACTATAAGGGTTAAAAAATTAAATGAATGTAACATAAACTAAGAGCAGATATTTGTGTTTACTCCCAAAAGTACAAGAAAAAGCACAAAGCCTATGTTAGGCTATACTACATTTACATTTATGGCATTTATCAGACGCTTTTATCCAAAACGACTTCCATTCCCTAACTACTGGGGACAGTCTCCCTGGAGCAACTTTGGGCTAAGGGTTTTGCTCAGGGACCCAGTGGTGGTGCTAAAGGTAGGATTCGAACCCATGACCTGGTCTGGAGGCAAGTATCCTACCTACTGAGCTACCTCCACCCCAAAAACATACTACATTAACAAACACCACAGCCATGGAAAAAAATAAGAGACCATTTGTCCCTTTTTTTTTGTTTACTGTTCGTACGATTTGCGCGGTACCGTCCCCACACACTGCTCCCTGGGCGCTGTGTTCCTGGTTGCCCCCTGCTTCACTTGGTGAATGGGTTAAATGCAGAGGATTTGAATTTCGTGCTGTTCACACTGTGTGCTGGGGTGTGTTCACGTATGACAGAATGGTCACTTTCACTTTTTTCTCCATTTTTTTGTTCTAAATTTTGAATAAAGAGTGGTCAACAATGTATAATAACAACAGCAATAATAACAGCATTAAGATACGGCCTCTTATTCTTTCCATGGCTGTACATGCATTACATTTAAAATGTTACCTCCTTGACTGATTTTCTTCCTTTCAACAATGAAAACACAAGTGATGTACCTGATGGTTCCAACAGGTGTTGCTGTCTGTGCCAGTGAAGGAGGGATACATGCCTCCTCTTCACATTCTTTCACAAGAGTGTGTTTAACACTGCAGCCCGCAGCCAAGCCTCCAGCAGCCTGCATACAGACATACAGGTATAACTTCATTTTCTCTGCCACAACACTGGTCTCAGATCAGTGTTACTTTCATTTATGGATACATTACTGGTTATTGTGCATGTACAGATATATAACACATCAAAGAAACAAAAAAAGTGTCTAAGCAAGGAGTTTCGCTATTATGCCAGAACATGTTCAGTATGCCTTAATATAGACTTTTCATGTCTCTGGAACTGATATTCCAGACTTAATGTTTTTTACTCCCTCAAATGGTCATTTGTCTCTGTAATAAGGGGGTTTATGCACGGTCTTTAATTCAGGCCATGAATATTAAAATACTCAAGAAAAAAAAATGCACCTCTAAGATTGAGCATTCCAAGAATTTAACTCTGTTCTTTGCAAGGTAAGAGTAGTACTGCAGTAACTGATGAGTTTCACTACTTGATTCCTGTTTTCCTAATCATTACCTAGAACTTTCCCCTCTGATAATATACCACTCTGTGTGCTTGTTGACGTATTCAGATCAGGTTCTCAACAGACATTCTCAGTGATCAATAACTGCTCTCCTGTTTCACATTACACATCCTTTCACCTTGCACAAGCATCGTCCGCGCTGAACATGTGCTTTGCAGCGCAATGTCCAACCCTGTTTACTGACGTCTTACTTACAGATCTAAATGCACTTCAATCACTTTAGTCACTGTTCCAGGTGAAACACTAGTCAGGTGAGGAGACTCTGTGACTGAAGCTCTGGCCATACATGACCAGAAATTAACTATTTCCAAAGACACTTAAATCATTAAAGTGATTACTAAATCAATCGCATTACTGTTCTTCTTAACTTTTGTTATTATTTTCATTTTTATTCCACCCATTTCTTTGGAACTGCTTCTTCTCCAACAGTTATTGAAATACAGGCATGGTTACAACATCAAAATGTCAGACTTCATGATGGCAAAGCCCAGATCTGTTATAAAGAAAGATACATATCTCACTGTCGTGTTTTTTTGTTTTTTTTTAAATTAGCCTGTGAACGCGGCTACATGTGCTTTTAGCCACACTTAACCATAAATGGCTTGATAAGAGCTGACATGTTCACTGCCCCGCTGGAGGCGCACCAATAACCAAAAGTGTTTGTGTCTGTTATTTTATAGCAACCACACAATCACACTCTGTATTTTCTTACGGAAATGCATCTAGTGTCATCTTGATATCTTCAAAGTCAAGGCCAGCTGGGCCAGGGTTGTTATTCACACCACAAAACATATAGAAGTGTTAATCATCAGTCTGGATGCATTTACATTATATATTTATCATCATGTCTTTTATTCTAGTTTTCCCTTTAGTGTGTCGCCTGTGTGTGTTGCTGTAGTGATTTGAACATGAATGGGTTTGGTCCCAGTTAACAGGCTGTTCGGTCTTTGTTAACAGGACCAGCCTTGTCAGCATTGCTGTGTGTGCTTCTGGAGTTGATATGAAATGTTTCAGACATATAAACACATGTAATGTGTAAAGTTACCAGATTGTCCAGTTTTCCAGGGTACGTTTGTTTAGTTTTTGATCTCCTCGCCACCCACATGCTCAGATTACCATTTCCATCTCGACAGAAACCATTAACATGGACTCCATAGCGCTTCACTCCGAACAGACCTAAGAGTGACAGTGTGTGGAAGAACGTTACAGGATTTTCTCTCCTTATTGCAAATATGGGCTCCAAACATCTCTTAGATGAATAACTACATTTGGTTTAAGTGGGACAACTGAGTAAATCATATTTTGCTCTTAACTAACATTAATCTTTTACTCTGTGTGTGTGTGTGGCATTCACGTAACCCATGCCATAACCTCATACTCCAGTACTAGCACACTGTATTCTGAACGGCAACTACGCTAATTCTTTCTATGTGTTCTTTAT
>JBBPDE010196677.1:0-17036 GCA_037974605.1 Nannopetersius ansorgii
TGTGTGTGTGTGTGTGTGTGTGTGTGTGTGTGTGTGTGTGTGTGTGTGTGTGTGAGTGTGTGTGTGTGTGTGTGTGTATGTGTGTGAAAACCTCTGCGGCCTGGGCAGCCAGTTTTGAACAGGCAGTATTTCTGTATATGGTGTTTTGCAGGGGATCTCATGGTTGATAGTGCCCACTGCTTTAGGTGGTTCTGCTGTGCCCTGCAAGGTGTAGAGCATGCCTGTGCCATCTGGGAAAGAAAAGAAGACAGAGCCCTGGGCCAGACACAAAAACACATACGTTAAAAACACAGAGAAGAGGCCACTTCTATTAGCTGTAAGGGAGTAAACTTTGGTTAAAATGACCATAATAATTAGCATTCAGCTTCAAAGCTCCTCATCCATATATCAATTTGTTATTGCAAAAAATCAATGTGAGAACAAAAGAGTGTTCTTTATTCATTGTGAAGTGTCTGAAATCTAAACTGGCAATTAAACTTAATTTTCCAGTAAGAGATGACTCGTTAACTGACCCCAGGTAGGAATCGTCTGTAGGCTTGAAATGTCCCAGTAAGTAGGAGTATGATTGTTTTTTAGTTCATAGCAAGTTATACCATGTCCTAAAGCATTATGTGCATTATCTTAATTCGTAACTGTATTAGGTTTAAGAAGTTTTAGGGATGTATTAATGAAAATTATTTGTGTATGTAGTGTATGTATAATTTAGTGTATAGTGTATAGTGTACTACACCTGTTAACATTTGTTTAAATTAAATTATTACACAAACTATTCTTTTTTTAATTTACCTTGTGTTTTCTGCCCTCTGTGGTCATGACCAAGGGCTTATAAGTAATCTCATAGGCTTTGTTCTGCTGGTATGGTTCGATGACAAAGGAGGGTGAAGCAGTCCAGTACTCGCCCTCAATAACTGGCTTCAGGTTCCAGCGCTGGTTTGTGCGATTGGACAGACTAAGAGACTGAGTGCACTGACTGCGCACCTGGCATACAAAGGTCACAACCTGCAGGTGAGAGAAAATGTATTAGATCAATGGACAGCAATGTTACAAATATTTTTAAATGAGTATTTTTCAAGCTAAGGGTATTCACTTAATCTTTTTTTGTTGTCAGAAATTGCAGTGCAACAATGTTCTAATGTGTTCATTTTTTTAAACTTATGTTATAAGCATTCTTCAGTGCCACAGGTTATCTGCATCAACAAACAAAACATTAATTGCTAATGCTGATTAGTTTGGGGAAAATAGTCTAACCTGATTTGCAACTGAAGCAGCTATGCAAGAGCCAGTCAGGGTGAGGGTCACATGTTTGCCTGCCTCAATGAAGCAACAAAGGTCTTCATAGCGCACATCCTGCTTCATCTTTACAGGAGAAAAGGTCACCTCCAAAGGTAACTCCATTCCTGGATAGATATAGCCTTCAGCAGGGCAGATACTGAAGTCTGGAGCAAAATGCTTGACATCCCACCGGAACCTAATAAAAAACATGCAAAAGTCACATCTAAAATAGTGAAGTGGTTATGGGATATCCTTTGTGTAATAGACGAAGTGGAATATTTCATTTGTTGTGAAAGTCTTATATAAGAGCTACCATGCTGTATGTTATTACCTCATCTCTATACTATTACATTGTTTTTGTGTACAGTGAAAATATAATTAATTGATTATAAGAACTAAAATGAAATTATATCAGCATCATAGGAAATAGTAAGACTGGGACTATATTGCGAATACAAAAAAAAGTTGACAAAGTTCATCTCTAATTCTCCCTCCAGAGGACATTTAAAACACAGGCTGCCATGGGACTTTGTGTCTGTACATACTTAGCCCCAATGTCGCCTGTGTTCTGCAGGAGGATGCGGCGTGTGGCTTGGCAGCGCTGGGCCACAGCCCCAAAAGGCAGGTAGTCCTGGTCCAGTGTGACCTCCACGCCCTGGCAGGAGCCCTTTAGCACCAGCAGGGGGCGCACGGTGCCCAAACACTCCAGTTGCAGCTCCTCACTGAAGGGAGCCATGCGCTGCAGAGGGGTGAAGACCACCTCCACCACACATTTTCCCCCTCCGCCCTGCAAGGTCACCTCCCCTTCTGGTCGCAGGGACAGGACCTGGAGAATTTACAGCATAAAAAACATGTCTCCATGGTAGGAATTTCTTCAGGAAATAGAAACTTTCAAGCATATATCCACTAATGATATGGGCCACTATTGGAGTGGAGCTTGTTACACTGAATGTTGTAAAATAAATTATTATGGATTTAGGGAGGACAAGAAGAATGGTACAATCAGTGATTAAAAAAGTCTTCATCTCCTCCATATCTATAATATTACTGTACTTTTTGCCTTTTGTTAATGCAGAGCAATGAGAACATAATTAAGAATAATTAAGAATAATTAAGGAAAGAAAGTGCTTATATACCACACATGCTAAACTGTGATTGTACGTGTGTGTATTTGTCCTACCTTAGAGTCCAACAGAGCATGTACACTGGGTGTGAACAGGAGAGAGAAGGTCAGAGGTGAGCGACTGTTGTTGACCAAAGGGATGAGCTTCCCGATCTTCTGGCCCACCTGCAAGGTTCCCAGCTTTACAATCTTGTGTTTTGGATCTTCAACGTCTACCTAAGAAAGTCAGACACAAACACCAAAGAGTCTGAGAGTAAATCCTGTCCACCAAAGAGAATTGTTTTCAAGCAGATTAGACTGCATTGTGAACAAGGCCATGTTTTCAATGCATTGAAAAGATAAGGTACAGACCTTTCACAGCTCACCAGAGATGTTTTCTTTCTCACCTTCATCTCGATTCCTTGTCCCACGATCTCCACTACCTGCTTAGCACATCCATTGATCTCAAAGACAACCTTCTCATGGTAGTGTACTGTTTCTCGAGGGTAGAAAGTAAAAAGCACCTCCATGCAACCACCAGGGAGTAGCACCTCAGGAGTTAAGCTCACTTCCAGAAACGGGGTGTTGGAGAATAAACAGTCCACCCTGTAAAAAAAAAAGAAGACATGAACGTGGCTTTAAAAACAAACCCCGCCACAAGAAATAGCTAAATGATAAGTGATAGCTGTACTTTAAACCATTTCTTCAAATACTCTACCTGTATCCTCTTTCTCCTTTATTGCTGATGAGAAGTGTGTGTGTTGCAGGCAGCATGCCAGCAGAGTAGATGAAATTCATTCCAAAGTTGTATTTAAGGAAGGAGAATTCAAGGCCTGGGTCAGTGGCTGAACCCAGCAGAGAACAACTGAGAGTTGGGCCATTCTTTACCTACAGGAGGAAAGGCATGAACATACTGCAAGGACAAAAAAGAGAAGGAGAGTGACATGAAGAAAGAAAAAACATTGAAATAGGTAACCACCTTGATTGAGAAGCCCATGTCTTTGAGGTTGCATTTCTGCTGGGGGAAGAAGCTGAGAATGCAGCAATTCTGTCCTGCTACAGGCACCACAGCTGTTCTGGGCTCCAACTGCAACTGGCGTTGCAGTTCTGCTGGTCCTGTTAGTTCATATTGTACTTCCAGGTTGAATCTCCCGGGGTTGGAAACAGTAAAGGCACAGGTGGACTTGTCACTCAGCTCCACCTATCCAAAAAGAAGGAATGAAACAAAAGCAAAGGAATGAAACATTTTCCACAACAGATGCAGTTTAAATATAATTCGAAAAACATATTTCAACATAAATTAAATATGAAAAATGTCACACTATAACAACTTTTGCTGTATCCATTAAACTGGTAGTGTGACCAGAGAGCCAAATGACACACTAACAAATTAACTGGAAAATCATAATAATAAGAAGAGATGGCTCACTATTTTGAAATCCACAAGATGAACATTAGTAGGTGAAAGCTCACTGAAGACTCCCTCTGGACTCTCATACTGGATATAGGCATTCATGCTGTAACCCTCTGCCTTCACGTTCAGCGTGAGCGGCTGGACCTTCCCTCTGACCGCTATGAGCAGGTTAAACACCACTGGTCCTTCTTTTGTAGGTGTGAAGGATATGACAAGGGGGAGCCTGCCACACACACGTACATATGTATCTGATATAGCCTCTATGTTTAGACATGTCTGCATCAAAATCACAATTGGTAATAGGTGTGTGATTTATATGGTTTGACTTCAGTGCTAAGAAAGCCTCAGTTGCTCAGTTCCTCACTTATTTCTGGGTGATATTGTCCCTTCCAGGGGCTCCAGTAGCAGACTGTCCCCAAAGGCCTCAGAATGGCAAGAAGTATCCTCAGTGGAGAAGTTAAAGGGTTTGTCTTCACCATTCACCATGCACACAGATTTACGGGCCTTGTGACCTGTGTGTGCACATACACACCAAACAATGCCTTTCTGTCATTCTCGTTAATTGTATATATTTCAGAGTTGATTGTTATTTCACTAAAAAGAGATTATATCTTTTGTGCCATGTGGCTGCTTTATGTTTATTCTTCCTCACTATCACACATGTTTAGGGTCTAAGCCCTTGTGTTTTCTGCTCCCACACCAAGTGTTTGCACCTAATTGGTATCTCACCGATAAGTACACTGCCCAGATTGACATGAGCATGATCAATGTACACAACTGGTTCATTAGCAGTGCCAACCAGAAGAAATGGCACAGAGAGCTTATGCTCTGGGATTAAGAAGGTCCAAAATGACTCCACCAGATCCAGTTCCTGGGCCTGGAACTTAAACGACACCTAGAGCAGAAGATTAGGATGGATAATTGGAGTGAAAAAACAGCATTAATAGGGAAGATTAAACAGAATTAAACAGAATTAAACAGGATTAAACAGAATTCAACTGAGCATTTATATGCTTAAAAGAAGCATTAAAATTAGAGTTGCACATTAAGGATCAAACGGTTACCTTTTTATAAATATTAAATGTCAGCTTTTAGTTTTATGTCCCAGACCATGTCAGAACAATTCTATTTTTGTGTTTAGTTCAAAACTGGTGTCAAGAATTATGATATAATAACAATAAATATTTTTTGAACCATAATTTAAAAGTCAGTGCACACAGATAGAAGTTACAGAAAGTGACTCTTTGGTAGTACTTCTTACATCCAATAATATGTAACACTCTGGCCCACTGACATACCCAGTCTCAAAAGCAGATTCTTTCAGTTTTTTCTTGTTCTGAGGGGTCTTTAGTCTTTCGCTTCCTCATTAAGAAAAAATGCAGTTGGAGAGTAACTTTCCAAAAATTCTTTCTGATATTTTGGATTGTTGTCTTGCTACATAATGAACTTCCACACAATGTAAAAACAACATCCATGTTTTGGAAACAGTGGGGCAGTTCCAGAACAACCATGGTTCTGCCTTTTATGCTTAAAGCCATTTCTCCACACTCCCTTTTCATCATTTGTGTTTGCATTTAGTGCTACTCTTCTGTGCAGCTGCTGTGTTTCTCTTAAAAGTAATATGTGAACTGTGATTATTTTACCAGCATTTGCATATTTTTTCTTCACAGCTTCAGTGATTTTTCCATCATCAGTTGTAGTCTTCTGTAGTCTCCTTCTTTTTAATCCCACCCCATAGCGATGTTTTTGCAATGGCAAAATGCTTTATTTTGTAATGCAATATTTTGAAAACTTAATTCTCGTTTTCAATATGGATGTTTTTCTATTGTAGGCAAGACTGTATTTCTCTTGGTTTATGATTTGAACCACAAAACCAGAATCAGTCACTATAAGCAATTGCATTTAGAGCTATTTTACTAATCAATTTTTATGTACAATTACAAGAATATGAAACACATAATGCAATACAAACATCTGTGTTGTGCAAATACAAACATCTTTCATCATTACTTATGCTCAGCTGAATGTGTGGATCAACTCAATAAACTTTATAAAAAATTAGACAGAAACAAAAGTTAATAGTCTATACATGGGCCTTATAGCCATTCTTGTAAATAATAAAAAATAACCATAGTAAATAGATAACATGAAATATGCATCAAAAATATTACTTGAATGTTACAATGCTTCTCGTGTTATTATATGGCCATACCTCGACTTTCTTGCCAGGCTGAATGGAGTCTCTTGGTGTGAGACAAGTAAAGGGTTTAGCTTCTGAATCTTCACATCTCCATGAAAATGAGTATGGCTTATTGGTGGGATTCACAATACTGAACTCCCTTAGGTCAGAATGAAGCATGATAGCAGTTACTACCACCAAAGAGAAAACATCAAATCACAAGATATGCACAACCAATTTCTAACCTGCAGATAATTGTTCCAAGCCCCACAGAGATAAACTCTATGACTTTAGTGTTGGGTTGCAGAGTAGCCCTAGGTGGGATTCTGTGAAGCTCAAGGTTACGCCTGTTGCCACTGAGGTAATGTGAGTTCTCCAGGTGGAAGTGGCAGTAAGGCAGTAAGCTGCGACCGCTCACAGACACCACAGGACTTTGCTTGTCTTTCAGATTGGGGATGCTGACAACACAAGCAACACCAGTTTAATTATTTGTATATTCTGTGTGCACACTCACCAAAAAGTGAATTACTGTGAAATAATGTTAAGCATGTGCTGTTCAGTTTGCTTTGCAGACCTGCAGAGTAGCCTTCCTTCATACTCGTTCACTTTCAGCGGGGAGAAACGAATGAGGAAGTTCTGGTTGGTTCCAGGCAGAATGAGTCCCACATTTGGTTCAACACTGAAGGGGGGTTGCTCTGGGTCTCCCAGCAAAAGATTGGACACACTTGCTAGAGAGCTGGCCGGCCGCAACCCTGTCTGGTTGCCCTGAGCAGAGCGAGGGGTCATGTCTGCACACAGAAAATCAGACCAGATAACTATTTCAGTAATTTGATCATGGTCAAAGGGAATGTCAAGTTATTTTAAGTTTGATGGGCATGTGGCATATGAGGAACAGAAGCAACAAATTTAGATTTTGGGCAAATAAATTAGTTTCTGTGCTACTGCACACAGACAGCTTACCTCCATGATTAAAGCTCACAGTCTTCCCAAAGGTTTCCATCATAACCTGCCAGGAGTACTCCAGCTCCACAGTGCCTTTGTTGGCCATCTGTATCCTGCATTCATTATTTAAATGTATTCACATGTATTAAGTGGATAAGCAAGGGTCACATGGTAAGCATGGTAAGGGTGTAAGCAAAAATCCATTGGGTTCTCATTACCTTTTAATGGTTGTTAGTGAAATAAGAATCATTATCAAATTTTAGGTTATGTGTACTTTCAACAGGACTACTGAGACACCAAAAAGTTCAATCATCATACATACTGGAAAACTCTGCTCTGGTAGAGCATGGTGTCTTTGAAATGGATGGGTTCAGCATGACACTCAAACTTGGCATAATCACACATGGCACTGATCCTCAGTTCAAGCTCTCTAGTGGAGTTCTCCACAACCAAGTGAGCTGGCTCTGGATCAGTCTCTACAACCTAACAGAACAGAACAAATGTTACATTTTCTCTGAAACAGTCTGAACTGCCTCTGGCCTCCTAATGCTCACTATTTTTTAGCTGTAAAATGGTCTGGTTATGAGAGACACATTAGGATAAAATAAAATTCTTGGATACAGCTACTTATTCATTTTCATAGCTCCCGAGTAATTTCTAGAACAATTAAGGTTACAGTTAGTTCTTTTGCTGAAGTCTACAGATTATTGCGCTGAATATCCTAATGCCTGATGTGTAAATTACACTGGTCTATAACCAGTACTTCACCTTTTAAACAAATAGTATAATAATATAACATAAAAAAATAATAAAATAATAATATATATATATTAGCTAATTATAATTTTCATCTAATATAGCACAGCTTGTCTATAGGTCACGGCATAGTCAAGAGCAAAATTGAATAGTATTAAATTTTGGTATTAATAGTATTATATTATTTATTTTTATCTTTTCTTGAAACATCTGTCACTATAATAAAGTACACATCTACTCCTTGATGAACAAAGAACCAGAAAAGTCTCCTGGGCTCATTGCCTCCACCTTACCTTCTTCTTAGCTGGCTGCTGAGGCAAGGCCTGCTTGTCTGCCTCCACCCACTTGATGGTGTGGCAGCGGTCATCCCAGTCTGGCACTTCGTCTATCGGCTGCTGGAAGGTTATGCAGCAGATCTTACACTTCACAGCTTGGGCACTTAGCACCACAGGTTGATCGGACCTGAAGCTCACTACAACCCCCTTGGCACAGCCAGCATGGAGGTGTCCCACCCGGGGTGAAAAGCGCAGCTGTGGGCCATCAAGAGGCCACTCAAAGTGCAATACTTCCATGTTGCTGTGGTTTCTCATTGTGAAAGTCTCATGGTAAAGACGACCCACATGGCAGTCCCCAAACTGCAGGAGGTCTGACCTAGCTGTAGAAGGTGCGTCATAGACAAAAGAGAAGAAAATCCATACATTTCTTGGGTCAATTCAAATGCATTTCCTCTGCCCTTAATCTCAAATTGAAAACTGTACTTACTAATTTTAAGTGTTTAAAAAAAGTGTTTAAAGTGATTATGATGAATACAAGCTAGGGTGGGCTTTACTTAGATTTAGGCAAAATAGATTATCCTGGTTCTCATAATTCTGTACTGTCTGAAGTCCTTTAAATGTATTTTAATATTCAGTGTTCACCGTTGTTGTCCTGGTCCTCCTGAGGAATCTTGCTGCTTAAATCGTCCAAAGTGATAATGTCATGGTAGCCCTCTCCCAGCAGCTGTACTAGTGTCTCTTCATATTGGTTGTCTTGTATCAGTAGTCGCATGTTGGCCTCAAAACTCTGAGCCACATCAGGACAGAACTCCACTTCAAACTCCACCTGCTGCCCAGCTATTAGGGTCAGATTGACGACATGAGCAATCTGCCTCACTGCAAAGAAGAGCCCATATATATGTATGTATTCATATTTATACACGTAGATGCTATACACACATGTACAGATATATACACACACATTTGTGAACAATTTTGCATTTAACCCAATCACCAAGTGAATCATTGGGCTGCAACCAATGAGGGGTGCCTGGGGAGCAGTGTGTGGGGATGATACCTCGCTTAATTGCACCTTAGTGTTGACACTAACAGTGCTGGGATTCAAATCCACAACCCTCTGACTGCAGGGGCAACATCCTAACCTCTAGGCCACATCATTGATAAAATGACTACATTTTCAACACCACCGACTCCCTCTCTTGTGAGGGACACAGGAGGAAGGCAGTGGGGTTGAAAATGTAGTGAAAATTTTGCAGCTATGATCCCTAAACATGTGCTGACTAAGAGACAGCTGTAGCAAATCAGAGGAAGAACGGAGACACTATTTAGTCTCAGGGACAAGAAATAGGGCTCAGATGCTGCAGAGAGTTTCAATTGATGTAGTCTTATTTTGTTTTCATGTTTGTGGCATTAAAAACTTTTTAATTTATGAAAAATGTAATTAAACACTCTGCCATACTACGCCTTTCAGGGTGTTCCACTGTCCTTGGTTGGCATCCCTTCTTCTGGCCACTGTCACAGACTGCACGAATATGAGCAAGAATATTACATTAATCTTGAGAGCTGTGTGAATGTACTCATACAACTTACCTGTTTCAGGATCGCTTGTTATCTGTGAGGAAGAGGTGTAGTTGCATGTAAAGTCTGAAGCTGCCTGTAGGCCAAAAACTCCCATCTTGTCAAGTAAATCAATGCTAACCTGTAAGAATTGTGATGGCAGATATTACTATGGTGAACATACCGGAAAATTCAAGAAGACAAAATTGTCCCAAAAGCCAAAGTGTTACTTTTGACCACTCATTTTACCTGTGCAGGTACATTACTGATGTTCTTGATGACCAAAGGAAGGATCTGTCTCCTGCCTACCAGCAGTCGTTTAAACAGCAGCACTGGCTTTCCCAAGCTAGTCCTCTGGACTGGTTTCACAACAGCAATACAAGGCAAGTTGCCTTCCCCCACCAAATCAAATGCCAGCACTTTGCTCTTACCCACTGGAACCAGACTAATAAAGATAAAAGAAAATCTTCAGATTCAAAAGAGCAAAAACGTTTCCTACCCACATAAGTTAGATTAGATTAAGCAAATACCTACCTACTTGCCCCCTCTAAAATTGCCTCAAACACACCAAAATAGGTCTGCATGGTCTGCGGAGAAAAAGTGATTGTAACAAAGCCATATGAGTGGCTAGGGATAGTCATCCGCGTAGGTTTCAGCCCAAAAACTTCAGAGCTACGCACAGGTGTCTGAAAAAAACACAGGCAACTTCAGCTAGTGCAATCAAATTGTTCGATTGCAGCATTTTGTTAATATAAGAAGCTACGACACACATGTACAAACCTTAGTGAGAACAGGCTTGACCTGCAGACTCAGCTCACATGGCACTTTGCCAGGGTTGGGGAGGCGAAAGCGGGCTTTGGCTGACTGGCCTACCAGTACATTGTTGAAGACAAATTTGTTCTCATCCCTGACATAGATGCCTAAAGCATCCCGATACTGCTCACAGTTTAACATGTTACTGTTCTTACACAGGTGATGCTCCTCAAAGATGGAAGTAATGTCCTTATAGGCTATTCCTATGTGAAAAAGGAGAAACAGACAATATAAAAAATAATGTATGTAATGTAATGTAACTCCTAAATCCTCTTTTTGCTCAATGTATGATCATAAGGCTGATCAAAATTATTTTTTACATGGAATAGACATTTAGAGACCAGAAATAGATATGGGGATATAATGCTCTCATAATGTACCCATTAGCACACACTAATGTCAAATGTCATTGCCTAAACATTTTCATGAAAGAATAGCAAATTTCCCTAGTTTCCCTAGCATATGAAATTGAAAAGTACTCATGTGCAAAATGTGACTTTCATAAGGAATATTAGACATAATACAGGTGTCATGAAGCAGAGGTTATTTCTGTTCACTCATGAACCTGGCATGCAGGCTTCTGCTATCAGAATGTAGGGAATCCCTCCCGGATTGTCAGAAGGGTCTCGGTCAGTGATGTCCACCACTAAACACTCTTGCCAACACCCTGTCTGCTCCGCCGTACAGTCTACAGTAACCACTTGATGACCACCAGGGGGAAGGATGCCAAAGCATGGAGACAAGGAGAATATTCCCACAATCAAACGGCTCTGCAGGCATTACAAAGAAAATAGGTCAAGTACACTACAGCCCACACGTTTTTCCCAGTAAATACAGTTCTTTGCAAAAGTCTTTCTGCCAGGAGTGTCTAATAATTTCCAAAAAGGGTCAATATGGCTGCAAATTTTTGTTCCAACGAAGTGAAAGCACGCCTGATAAATTGGTAATAACCAAGATAGTGTGGCACTGCTTTTAGGGTGTGACGTTCATCACTACTGTTCAATCGCTGCACCACTAGGGGAGCTAGTTAACTAAAAAGATTGCTTTTTTGACATTTCTGGTTTATGACTTTTGTCTCTCCCTGTATAACTTGGATTTTTTCTTGGGATTCCGTTTTGGATCTCTGTATGCCCACCATATCCTTGAACCGTTTCTGACACACTTAGTAACATTTTATTTGCTTCTGAGTCCGTTCACCACCATTTGTTAAATTGTGGAAAACCTGCAGTCACACTGGCCCTTTGTGAATATTAGGAATCTGAGAAATTGTATGTAAAGCCATTTATCTGGTCTATATACATTTATTTGTTCAAAAATCACTAATGCTAGAACAAAAGACAAGCCAGCATTGTAAGTGAAAGCTCTCTGTTATCCATTTGCTCATTCATCTATAATGCTCATGGATCCCTACCTGGGAGGGCGTGGTAATATCTTTCTGGACTGAGTCAGACCGCCGTAATTTGGTTGCTGTGGATGGTTTTGGGGAGTGACTTTCTCTTGATGGCTTCTTACCCATACTATAAAAGTGTGCAAAGAAACATTCAATGAGAAAGGATTCATAAGACAAAGAGGGAAAAAATCTTGAAAAGTAATGCCCAGCCTCCATACCCTTTTCTCTGTGCGGGGACCAGAAGGTTTTTACTCATTCTTGAAATGGTGTAACGGATCTCAAATTCTCCCCGGTTCTCAATAGTGAGCATCTGTGTCTTACGAGAGCCGTAAACCAGAGCACCAAAGTTGATGTCATTTGGAGGGGTGATACTGTACTTTGAGAAAACACATTGCGCAGACACTTTGATAGGTAGAGTGGCAATGGTTTTTCCATCGTCTGCTATTTTTGGCTCAATCACCTGCAGTGAAGGATAGACAACTATTAGTAGAAAGAACAGTCACACCGTTAAAAGACTGATCACAAGACATTCAAACGGAGACACCTGACCTGACAGAGTAGGATTGGCTTTTCTTGGATGCACACCTCCTTGTTGTGGCGGAAGATGAACTGGACTGGGGTGGGCCGGTCAGTGGGGTACAGGGAGCCTTTCTGGGGTGTAACAGTAAAGATGGAACTGAGATCAGACATTCCAGGCTCTGTGGACTCCAGTATGAACCTGCAACCACAGAATTCCAGCAATGTCATCCCACATTACAGCTACTATCAAGTATGTGCATTAAACACTTGTCTAAAGAATCTGGGTGTGAACATACTTGTAGACTATTTCATATTTGCCTTTGTTTTTCAGATTAACTGATATCTTCGCTTCTTCTGCTACTTTGATTATTCCAAAGTCCAGACAACTGTCTGCACCTGTGAATTCAAATTTGATACCAAAATAAAATAAAAATGTTCAGGGGGTTTAATATACGTGTAGGCTGCTGGTTGAGAGACTGCAAATACCTTTAGGAAAGGTGATATCCAGAATAACATCATAGGCCTCTGCCATGATCTGAATGCTTTCAGTATGGACAATACCAAGAATGTTCTCTACATCTGAAACCTGATTAGCACACACAACCAATACAATGTAGCAGCAATCTTCAATGACCAAAAAAACAACAACATTCCAATTTCTGCAGAAGGAACTATACTACTGTTCAATCTGTTGGCTTGTATGCTACCTCCAGACGTATGGCTTTCTTCAGGTTGATGGGCTTCATAGCTTGAAAATTCATGAGCAGAGAGAACTCAGAGTGGGGCAGTATGATGCCCTGATCCTGCGACACACTGAATTCATCACCCAGAACTTCCAGGCCACTCAGCCTCCAGGCCACTGGCAGGGCGGTGGGGTTCCTCAGACACAGGCTTTGTGTGTCTCTCCTGAAGCAACATATCCAAACAAGAGAAGGAAATGAAATAACAAAGCTACATTTTGACAGGCATTCCCACATGTACAGTCATAAACTAATCCATGTAAGATATGCACAGGTAAATACGATTGTTATATATATAAAAAAAAAAACAGATTTCACAACATATTTAGACTTTTTAACAATAAACAACAGGAATTTAGCAGCAGCCACCAAAGACAATGTTACAATAATAGTGTAAAAATGATTGTCTTAAAATAACCAATAATATGTACCATAACCTAAATGCAATCTGGTAACAGACCTTTGCACATGAATCTTGTCAAAATAAAGTTGCTTGCGCTCCACCTCCAGCTCGGGCCGAACTCCTCTGCAAACTAAGCGGAAAATGGCAGGTTCCGGGTTATACTTAATACAACACACCACACTGTCTTCGAAGAGGCCTGGGGAGTTAGGGTACGCCCATACTCTGAGCTCCTGCAAATCATAAGCATCATAGATAAACTTTCTTCTGTAGGAATAACATCCATTAACTAAACATAGTAAAATGGCATTATTATGAATATATATATTTACTTTTTTCTCATTGGGCTTGAGGATCATCTTCGGTGGGTCCAGGAGGAAAGTGGTGGCCTTGGGGTCATGTTGGAAGCAGAAATGAACCTCGGCATCCATTGGGGAGTTATTGTGCATTATAAATCTCTCTGTGTTTTCTGGGTACTTGCTTTCCTTATATCTAGGAAAATTAAGGAACTTATTCATTGTAAGGTTAACAGAAAATTATGTCATTTGGTGAGTTTTCCTAATTACAGATCTTTTCCTTTTGAAATCTAGACTATGAAACACTTTAAAATAAAAAGGTTTCAAACACTGTCCCAATAACTGGATGGGTTTGGCCACATAACAGAGCAGTTATATACAAGCTATAAATACTTCTGGCAGTATAAATATTCTTGGCAGAAAATACTTTATGAAAGTCGGGTAATTAATTAGAAAAAACTTGATAAATTTTATTTTTGATAAAATTTCGGTTTGTGTGAACATGGAGGGAGCTCTTATACCTGTCTCTGGTTTTCCCACAAAGCAGAGGGCCAAAATCATACACGCCTGAGCGGATGATGTACGTCTTCTGCAACCCATTTTCAGGTTTCAAGATCCTCTTACAGTGAGCAAACACTGTCCTTTCAAATGCACATACAGAAACAATGTAACAAAAAGTAACAGGGCAATTGCCTGTATCCCATATATATGCAGGTGCAACTCACTTATAGTCTTTGCTCAAAGTCGGGTATGCACAGATGCCTTTGAGGTAGAGCTGATAGCAGCATTTAGTTCCCATTACTTCAAAGCTAAGTGTTTGATCAAATTCGCCTTTCACAGATGAGTTGAACCCAATCCTCAAGGTCACCGCTTCGTTCGCTGGCACGACCCAACGGAAATGAGTAAGCCTTCAGGTGACACACAGCAAGAGCCACCAGCAGCCAGTCAGTTACAAAGATGAAAAGAAACAAAACAGGTTTAAAACAGCATTAAAAAATATGCATGTAGCGTGTGTGTGTTTGTCTGTGCGCAAAAAAAAAGATTTTACAGGAACACAGGAAAATACAAATGAAAGGAAATGGCTTCAAATGTAATCCAATGAAATGAAGACAATCAAATTGAAAAAAAAAAAAATTAACAGTTTTCAAGAATGGAAACTTATTTTGCTAATCTTACTTTTTAAAGCTAGTGCTAGGGTTTAGACAGAAATTTTCTTTTTTTTTCTTTTTCTTCTAATATGTCATAATGGTCAAGATTAATTCAGGTTATTCATTATTGCATTATGCTGCCAATTAAGATTAAATGTATGCAAATATCCATGGGCTTAAAATAAAGCTTTCACCAGCTTTCCATGCACATTGAAACTGTTCACTGGAAAAAAAAATTTGTGTACAGTATTAGCTTGGCACTAACAATATCTGTGAATGTTTTAACAATTTCCGATACCTTTGACTCCTCTCTGACTGGCTAACCGCTGATCCGGCTGGGTCAGTTTCGGGTAAGGGAGTGATTGTGTTGAGTGGAGTAGAGAGGGATTCTGTACTCTTCCCTCCTTTCTTGGCTGGAGATCTTCTCTTTTCTTTCAGGCTTTCTTTGGGTAGCTCTTCCTTAATAAGAGCCTTCTTCCCTTTTGCTCTAACTGGAGTTGCCACCTCCTCCTAACAAGCAAATATCCAAACAGTAATTTCACTCATTGCTCTTTTTACAGAGATGGTCATTGTAAAAAAAATATTACATAGTATTTGTACCTTAGCAGACACAGGGGGAGTCTGGGCCCTGACCTCCAAATCTACCTCCTTCTTCTCTTCAGCCACGTTGCCCGGAGAGGAAGGAACTAATAAGGTGAAGCAGCTATGCAGAGGACTGGCAACTGGCAATCTCCTTTTGGGAAATTGAACCACTGAGAACAGCATGGGAGGAGGGATAGGTGGGCCACTAGGTCCAAGCCCCAAACCATCCAAAACCTATGATGTTAATGAGCAAGGAAAACATCAACTGAGTATGAATTAAGTATGTACTTTATTCATAATTATATCAGGTTTATCCACCTTTGGCAATGGTTATATGGACATGCTCAAAGAGAGCAGCGTAAAATAGGGCTGCATGTGATTCATATCAGAATTTATCCTACCCTCAGAATGTTTGGAACTAAATTATTTGCTCCAAGTCTGTACATCAGCTAAAACAGCAAAAGAGTTTCAACTGTGTTGTTGTATATTAAGTATATTCAACACATTACTTTATTTCAGTGTAAGGACCATTACAAGAGCTCATTTCTGAATAAAAATGCTGGTAAGGAAAGTTTATTGTCTTTTTTTTATAAACCAAAATGAAGAACCCAATATGGGGTGAACTAGGACCAGATTTGAGACACTTTGAGAAATTCAAGATTTTCTCCTCAGAGAGTCTTGAAACTTTTTAATGCTCATGTAATGACATATTTTACCTGGTGAAGGCTTATATTCAAATGTCAAAGCTAAATATAATACATCCCTGAGTGAGCACCAATTTACTCTAACATTACCTCTTCCAAGGATGGCAGTTTCAAGCTCTTGATAAGTTCAGCCACACTTAGTAGTTCCTTTTCACCGACAAAGACGGGGATAAGTGGGATGACCTCAAGAGCTAGTTCCCTTTCTGAAGCCTCTGTGTCATCAGGCAACAGGTACACCTGGCTCGGTGGTGGTGTTAGGAGTTCGGCTTTTGTCTTCTCCTGACGCTCTTGCTCCACTTTGTCCTTCTCCCGTTCCTTCTTGGTTCTCTTGCCAGAGGATCCCTGAGCCTCTGGTGCCTCCTCAAGCTCCTGAAGCTGCTCTTCAGATGAGCGCGACTGCAGCAGAAGGCCCTGAGAACGGTCCCAGTTTTGCAGCACATGCTGGATCTGAGAATGGCTCTGCTCATAGAGACGAAAGCGGAGAAACAGCTGCCTCTCCATCTCAGTGTCCTGTTAACATCAGGGTAAATAGAGGAAGAAGGCACTTAGACAAGTGTGACAGACTTTCTAAAAAGGGTGCAGCCAGTGAAAATGTAATCCTCCCATGTACCCCAAGGGATATAAACTGAAAAACCTGTCATTACAGAATGCAGAGTATAAATGCAATTAATTCTATTTCAGAAATAATGCAATTACAACCAAATATTACAGCAAATAGTATGCAATGTACAAACCGATTCCAAAAAAGTTGGGACACTATACAAATCGTAAATAAAAACTGAATGCAATGATGTGGAGGTGCCAACTTCTAATACTGTATTCAGAATAGAACATAAATCACAGAACAAAAGCTTAAACTGAGAAAATGTATAATTTTAAGGGAAAAATATGTTGATTCAAAATTTCATGGTGTCAACAAATCCCAAAAAAGTTGGGACAAGGCCATT
>JBBPDE010196701.1:0-17035 GCA_037974605.1 Nannopetersius ansorgii
TACGTTCTATTACAAATAAAATATTGACATTTGCCATCTCCACATCATTGCATTCAGTTTTTATTCACAATTTTTTTAGTGTCCCAACTTTTTTGGAATCCGGTTTGTATATTGGAACATATTGGAAAAGTCTTTTAACCTGTAATATCACAGCAGAGATGAAATATTTATGCAGGTATGTCTAGAGAAAACCAGTACCTTTGATTGTATAAAAACAATTTTGAGCAAAAGTATTTTCATGTATTTCGGGTTTGTTCAAATGTGCCCACCTGGCTGTTGTTATGAAGTGCATTTCTTCTAAGAAAAAAAAAGGGGCATTTGGCACACGCCCTTATCAAGAGCAACTTACTGTCATTAGTTATATGCACAGTACCCCTGGAGAAACTGAGGGTTGTGTCTTGCTCAAAGACACAGTTGGGGAGGGTGCAACCTACAACTTTGTGTTGATACTGACCATAGACAATGATATAAACAATAACAGCAATCAAAGCTGTTTAAAGAAAAAGCATGAAAAGCATCCAGAGAGCATAAGTGTTTTGTAGCTTAATTATACTTAATCCTACGACTCAAGAAATTTTCTCCAGAGCTTCACTGAGGGTGCAGTGCAGCATTTGTTCAGGATTTTCATTTGTGTGAGAGACATATTTTACAATGAGACATATTTTACTCCTATTTCTTGCTTTCTTTTTTACAAATTAATTTTTCTAAGCTCCTTGAAAGACACCTATGAAGAGTATTAATCCCTCGTGGTGCCATAGCTGGATCCAAAAGAGCACAACTGCCTTCGCTCTCTCTGGGTGGGTAGGATGCCCCTCCCCTATCTCTCAGCTCAATGCGCTCAGAGCGGACATTGTGTACACAGCATTTGCCTACATGAATATTTGCATTCGGGTCTCTAACTGTCTATTTACCTTCCAAACAGCCTCTCATGGTTTCACCCAGCCCCCGACACACGGTGTCCCAGACACAGCCTGTTTAACACCAGAGCCGCCTCGCAGTTATCTGACAGATAACCCCAGGACTGCATTACAGTGTCACTTATAGATGAAAAGAAAGTCCATGTGTGTATTGAATGCTGAAAATCAGTACAGGGTTCGTTTAAGGCAGGTCTTTAGAATCACAGAATATTTGAACTGTGTGCTTCTGCTGGATGTGTTTTCATCTTATTTGCTCAGTAATACAAATGGAGCCTAATACAAATGGAGCCCTGCTTCAGATAAAATGAATCACTGCCATAAAATCTTCATCAATAAGACATGATGCTGAGCCTTATCTACACACGCATACACACATCTTTGCTGATCTGACAGTGATTTATCTTTTCTGAAGCATTAAAATATTGCTGTCCAGGACACTGTGAGCCCAGAGGCTGCAAAGCACCTTGGACTTGCGCTACTGTCAGATGCACAACTGCACCAAAACGGCGACATTACAGGTTGTTCTTTTTTGAGCTTCATTACAACTTTGATTCTGATTGCAATTTTGATTAACTATAACTATATATAATATATATATATATATATATGTGTGTGTGTGTGTGTGTGTGTGTGTGTGTGTATACAGCTGCTGACAATATTTCTCTTATTGTTGTTTATTGTTCTTTAAAGCACAATTTTAAAGGGTACGACAATACATCAAAATGAGATAATGATGAAGTGTTTCAGAACTACAATAATTCAAAAAAAATCTTTTGTACACAATAATTACTTTTAATGTACTTCTAGTAGTGTTTTGCCATCCAGCTGGTCACATTGCAAGAGGAGAGTATTGATTACAGCAGTGTTTTTATACATATCCTCATTAAATTAGATTTGATTCAGGAATTCACTAATCAGCAGAATTAGGTGCTTGATTAGGAATTTCACAGACACTGCCCTAATTCAACAAACTAGGTATCGCCCACTTTCCCTTGCTTTTTTCTTATGGATCTACATGGGCTCTCTGGAATTCAACTGGAGAGGCATTTTTGATTTGCTGACATGGTATTTATTTTTATTAATGTGTTTATAGATTCTTATAGACATTGTATTCATAGAAAGTACAGAGTGAACAGCAAAAGCTTCAATAAATGTAAACACATGAAATTTTCAGACAATATTCTCATCCACAAAACACAAACGTAGTGCAGAATTTATTGCATAGTCACTGATCAAAAAGTAAAATCAGCCTTACACTGAATTGTAAGCCTGTAGGCTAAAAAGAAACACACAAGCTAGTATTGAAAATCATGCACACTAAGCGTAAGCGAAAAACATGAGCGCAGTCTTGACGCTAAATGTGCTAAATGTGACTAATGCTTTTGTCTCCAAAACTCAATGAGAAAAGTGACCTGATGCTTTTGTAAGCTTGATACAAGAAGTGGGGTCACGTGACAACACCAGGTTGTATGGTACAGCATCAGCAAGAGGTATGACCAAGAAGCACTGCCAGAAATAGCAACACATACTTACAGCACAAGCTTGGTGGTTAGTCTAAAAGCTGCCCCCCACCAAGCCTGAACAGTGGGAAGTGTTAGATTCACCTGGTTTTCACATGAACAAGAAGATAAACAATTACTAGTCAAACTCACTGGTTGGCTTACAAAATACTAAAGTAAGCAGCAAACACGGCTAATTAAAATGTCCATTTGTTATACGTGATCACACCATAATTCACAGAAGGTTGTGGGTTTGAATCCCAGGAGTGCTAGTCGCACCGCATCACTGAGGTCAGCGTTGTGCATGAAGGCGTTCATTGAACACGTTCTTGAATGAGTTGGTTTATTATGAACGTAACCGTGAGTGACATTCACTCTCGCGAGACTGAACACAGCTCGCGTTTTACGTTCACAGGCTAGCATGGCTGGTGCTTCAAGTTCGGACGCCTCGGCAGAAGGCAGTTTTTTGAGCATTTGAGTCTGTTTTTTCAAGAAATCGGTTTTGATTCAGATGGGAAAAACCACACATTTTGGTACAAGTTATGCCCACCTGTTTTGAAAAAACAAGTCCGGACGTCCGACAGCCACAACATGGAGTTAAAGCATCAAAGCAGGTTAAAGGATTACCTACAGCTACAGTTTTAGAGCTGTACATTTTCTCTAGTTTGATAAGGTTTAAAAAAGACAACAGCTGTTAGTTTATCTTTTGTTATATTCTTTTCTAAACACTTTAAAAGATATGTCCTTATGTTAATGTTTTTGAATAAAAATTCTATATACAGAATACCTGCAACTCATTTTTCCCACTTTCACCATGACATGATGCGTTGCTTAAGTGGTAAGATTTATTCTCAACCTCAAATTTGGTTTTCAGTGTAACTTATGTTTGTGATTGTTTAGTGGTATGATAGATAGAAGGAGAAGATTGAAGGAGGTTCAGACTGAAGGATGTTCAGAAATAAAAAAGCTTTGAACTTAATTCACAATTTTTAAAAATGAACATGAACTAATTCATTTTAATTTGAATGAGTTCTTTTTCAGTGTGAACTGGCACAACACTGACTGAGGTACCCTTGAGCAAGGTGCTGACCCACACAGGAATGCAAATGAGCCTTAGTAAACATACTGAAACATGTTAAATGTTTTCATATTTTATGCTGAAATGATGTGGGATTGAAATTACAGTCGGGAGCTGTAAAAACCACAGACGAGGAGGCTTAAGAAAGTGTTAGTCTTTTTTAGCTCAACAGCGGTACTGGTAATGTAAAATTGAGCAGTGGTTTGTGGCACTCTGAGACACAATGGCGTGATTTATAAAGATGATGCCCTTTCACCAAAGCCTGATTTCACGGCCGATCCATTATTGAGTGAAAATTGCTTTCTCAGTCCAGACATATAAGAAAGATCCTGCTCATCAGTACTCTGTAGTTTTCAATACGGGCCATGAATGTGATGTAAATAAGTTTGAAATTGATTTCCCTTATTTGTGTTTACTCGAGTGCAAACATGCATACTTAACTGGAGAATCACCTTCAAAACAAAACAAACAAACAAAACAAGTTACATTTTACAAATGACACAATAAAATACATTCTCGCTTGTTTAGATTATTAAGCATTTGTAAGCATTCAGAAATTCAGAGAAAACTGCAGAGAAAGGAGGAAACATGGTAATGTGCTTTATAATAACTACAAATCTCTTCAAAACACGTTAATGCATTCATAATTCATTATAAGCACGGCTATAACAATCAAAATTAGTTTAAATGTCCTTCATTAACTATGTTATATGGGCAAAAATGGGATGCCTGATTATTACATTACATTCAAATCCATTGACTTTCATATGGAGTTGGTCCCCCTTTTGTAGACATAACCGCTTCTACTCCTTTTAGGCTTTCTACAAGATTTTGGAGTTTCTATGGGAAATTGTGCCCATTCATTCTGTAGAGCGTTTATGAGGTCAGCCACTGATGCAGGATGAGAAGTATTGGCTCGCAATCTCTGTTCCAATTCATCCCAAAGGTGTTGGATAGGGCTGAGATCAGGGTTCTTCCACACCAAATGAAGATTGCCTTTCAATTGAAGCAGCCCAAAGCCTGAAAAAACATTTTTCCATATAGTGTATGAATATCCTTTTACAAGATATTCAAATATTGACTATTCAAAATATGCTTCTTTAATTTGTTTTAATTGTTGAAAGGGATTTTACAGATTTTAAAAGGGTTTATATTCTCAAAAATGAATTGGTTCTCAATATTTTTTATGTATTTTAATGTCTTTGCAAGCATTTCATGCCATATAAAATGACACTCTACATGCTTATCATTAGTTTATTGATAGACATATGACATAAGTAAAATGAGTCTGTAGTATGAGGTGTTATAATGCATTACATTAACCATTACAAAGGCATAATAAATATGGCCATGTATCGTAATGTACTGTTATTGATATTTATAGTGATGTTAATGATGTATTACGAATACATTATAACTGGTTATGAATGTGTTCATAGATTCGTATAGACATGGAAAGCTTGAATTGAAGTACAGAAAGAACAGCAAAAGCTTCAATTAATATGATCGCACTACATTTTTTCTCACCCATAAAGGTCAAGTCAAGTGCATTTATATAGAACATTATCATACACAAAGGTCAATCCGTGTGCTTTACAGGAACAAAGTAGAATACATAAAAGAAACACAGAAAATCAATAAAAGAAGATTAAAAATGTAATAGACGCAGTGATATTTAAAAGAAGGCGCGGGAGAATAATGCAGTTTTTAACAGGTTTTTAAAGCTGACTACTTTTGGTGTAGATCTGATACTGATGGGCAGTTTGTTCCAGCAGCAGGCTGCATAGTGACTAAACACCATTTTACCACGTTTAGTTTCATCTCTTTTCATTACGAGCTGACCAGCTCCTGCAGATCTAAAAGATCTACCAGGCTTATATACTTCGAACATATCAGAGATACACAACCAGTCAAAAGTTTGGACACACCTTCTACATTGTAGATTAATATTGAAAACAAACAAAATGATGAAGGAACACAATTATGCAGTAAAAAAAGGAATAATTAAACAAACCAGAATATGTTTTGTATTAAGGTAATGATGGACTGTTTTTTTAGTTTTAGTTAAGTGGTTGTTGCCATAATGTGGAGTAGATCTGTAGTCGAATAGAATTACTAACTGTGTACCAACCCGACCACCACAACTGATCCCAAACCCATTAAGAAAGCAAGAGATTCCACTAATGCACTCTTGATGAAGAACATCTGTTAATGAAATACCAATCCAGACTGATACCGCTTTAATTTGATTGAAAAAATGCCTAAACTCGCACCAGTTTTGTAAAGTATTGTAAAGTGTGGCATTTCATGCCAGACCACCTGTGCACAGCCTTCCAAAAAACATAAGCTTAGTCATGGCGAAGAAAGCTAAACGTGCTCTTAAAACTTTTGACTCCAAAACAATTCTCATTAAGTGACAATTACAAGTGGATTTCGTTTTAAAGGTGAGTGCCACTTCTTTACTTTTCATACATAATTTATATCTGCAATGAAAACATCAACTGGAGCATCAGTTAACAGTCCAGCTAATAACTGCAGGCAGTAAGCCAAGCAACATTTAATTTTGGCAGTGTACTTGTGATTTGCAGATTTGGCCAAAAATAATGAATCATATTCTCGTTACATCGGAGGCCTTGATATTTTAATGCCAAAGAGTGTGAAAACTGTCGGCTCAACACCCCAGCAAAATGAATCATTCACCACTTCATCAGCACCGCACACGCCTCCTCACATTACTACAAAAGCAGTGTGAACTGATTAATCATATTTCACAAAAAACAAGGTCTTTTGATTATTCCTGTGTGCTTGTGAAACACACTCTACTCAGCATTTTAATGGGAATTAATGCAGCTCATCATTCTCAGAACTTCAGCTTTGATTATTGTAGTGCCAGGAATACAGGCACGATCTTTCAGTGTATTCTGCCCATAGACCAAAGCTGATAAATGCCATTCATAATGAAGATTTTAATGAGATCGGTCTCAAGATACGCTCTTTTTGGCTCAAGTGGTTTAAAGAGTGGAAAAAAGCAAAACCAGTGACATTTTATTGTCCAATCTGCTGTATTTTTTATACATGTTCTTTTGTCTTATAGGAGCCATTAGTTGTGGGACAAATGGTCAAATCTGGCTTTTCTGGAAAATGTCTGAGGTCCAGACAAAATATTCATGATGATCAAAGCTGCAGCCATGTGAAACAAAAAATACCAGGTCAGTCGCATCAACTCAACAAACACAAACAACAGCTTCTTCATTTACTCCTTCTTCCAGGGTTTACATCCACATCTTTGTTTCGCTCTGGCAGCATCACCAATGCATAGCCGCCAAACAGTTGTAAAATGGATCATAACTGAGAGAAACTGGGCTGTAATTCTCAGAGGTAGACAGGAGAGATGGCTTTGGAGAAGCCCATTGGTCTAACAGATGTTCCCTCTGATATTATGCAGGCTTGAGAGAGGCAGCTGAGTTTGCACGGCTGCAGCATGTCTTTACACCATTCTACTAGAGTTCCATCTCTTCGCCAATCTTTGCTCTGAATTGGGCTTTTGGGAGAAGCTATGAGAGAAATGCTATCACACTCTCCACAGGTGTGCCACTGGAAAGCACTCCATTAGCTGAGGCTCACACTCAGCCTTGATTGTCAGCACACTGTAGGCACAGCTGCACATCAACTGAGAGAAAAACCCTGCCCCCCCACCCAAAAAAAAAAAACATTTTCAATGAAGTAACTCTAATGTAATGGATACTTTAGAAGGCTTTATTTTAAACTAAGTTTCAGTATTACACGAAGACATCAAAAGTCATTTTTACTCATTTAGAGAATGAAAATTATTACAGCTTGTAATAATTAGATGACATATTTAAATCATGTGACACCACTAAATAATAATAATAGTAATAATAATAATAATAATAATAATAATAATAATAATAATAATAATAATCGTCATTGTGATATCTCTCCTTATACACAGATACACTCCTTATACACAGTCATATTATACACAGATAGAAAAAAAGTACTGAACCAGTCAGTGAGCTTTCGGTGAGCTCTTCATTGCTTCATTATTTAGCTTCATAGCTGCTTGCCAGGATTGATTGCATTTTTAGTTACGTTGGACCAGTGTCCACAGGGGACAGCAGTGATTATGACAACAAGAGTGGATTAAACATTCATGGTTTTGCTTGTGGTTTCAATCATGTTTGCTTCCGCTTTTCATGAATTGAAATAACATTTTATGATTTAAAAGAAACAAGTCGAGGAAAACAGATCCAGTGTCTAGCATACAAAACACAAACAATGCAGTTTAATTATACGATCCTTTAAATGCTCACAATTTTAAGAGCCCATCCTATGTTCTACTTTTTTCTCATTTTTTCTCTGAAGTCCACTCAGTCAAAATCAGTCATCATTTCTTATGATGAGACTATTTTGTTATAATGAAGAACTGTGACTGAAGCTGTAACTGAAAAACACCCCTCTATGATAACACACATTTTTGCTAGCACCCTTATGAAGTTTTAAAACACTAAGCTAACAGACATATTAGCATACACTATATGGACAAAAGTATTGGGGTGCCTGATCAATGCACCAAAAGAGGCTTTAATGAGACCACGCTCAAAGGTGTTGGATGGGGTTGAGGTCAGGGCTCTGTGAGGGCCAGGCAAGTTCTTCCACACCGAACTGATCCAACCATGTCCTTATGGAGCTTGCTTTGTGATCATGCTGGAACAGAAAAGGTTTTATAAAGCATTAAGATTGTCCTTCACATTAATTCAATAATTAACAGGTTTGTCCCAATACTTTTGTCCATATGATGTACAATTCTGCAGCAAATCTAGATGGATTCCATCAGTGAAGAACTTGGGCTAGAGAGCCGTTTACCATCTGGAAAAAAATAATAAAAATATTTTATTGATTACAGAGTCTGAAAGAACTTTTATTTTGAAATAACTGCTTATCTTGGTCACACCATACAGTACATCAAAAGCCCATGAGCTAGCAAAAATGAGTAAAAAAACAAACACACTTTGTTTTTAGCTGTATCTATACCGGTCTGTGAAAATATTACTTTACATGAAACTGGTTCATGTTACAAAAAAAGTTGGGGCCCTGCTCAGGCACACCTGCCTCAACTCACCTGCTAATGACCAGGTTTAGCATGTTTAATGAGGGAATCCCCAAGCTCCTGAACCCAGCTGTGCCCTCCCTTTGGAAATCAAAACATGACCTCTTGATTCCACTGTCACTTCCTAACTATGGCTGTGGTTCATTTAACCAATGGTAGCTATATCTGCTAACTATATGTGGCTAGAATTTAGAAATGTCAGATAAGATAACTTTCTGTTTACTCATATTATTGCCAATCAAAATTTAGTAAGAGTAGAACTGCAGTACTAAGAGTTTAAATACACACATAATTTCATAAAAATGACAGATACTTGTGAAATGAGCAGCCTTCTGGTTATGCACAGTGCATTGAACTGTCTGACTTGGAGCAACTTGGGGTCTGGTGGTTTGGGAGTTTTCCCTGCAATCAGAAGGCTGTGGGTTTGAATTCTAGGGCTGCTTGTGGCACCACTGAGGTACCCTTGAGCAAGGTACCGTCCAAACTCACTGCCTCCCATGCGCTGTATTCCTGGCTGCTCCAATTGAGTTCAGTGCAAAGAAAAAGTTCCACAGTGTTCACACTTGACTATAAGGGCCACTTTACTTTTTACTTATTCATTCTTAGTGACCAGGAATCCAGGCCCTGAAGGTTTTCCTTTGCTATTTTCCAAACTCTCTTTATCCCTCAGAATTGAAGTGACTTTTTATGTTGCGTGTTGTTTTGTGACCCCAGCAAAATGGATTCAAATGGGCTGTTTTTGCTGTTTACTTCCAGAGTGTAAAAAGCAAAACAACGGAGTAAACTGTACTTTTACATACTACTTTTACATACTACATATTACAACAACTGTTAGTTCAGTAACTGAGCTTGCTTTGTCTTGTAAAGCAAGGTGATGAGACTTGACTGAGATTTATGACTCTAAATCATTGGGGGTGAAAAATAACAACCATCTGCAGGAGGAGATTCATGGAGTGAACAACTCCTTGTTACATCTGAACACTTGCTGAGCAATAATCAAATAAAAGAGCATAAAGACAAATGGAATGAGACAAACAAAAACAGAAGCATGCCATTCATAATTTCCTTATCGAGCGCGTGCACACAGCTATGCATTCAGACTGTTTCCATGGCATTTAAATCCCCGTTAGCTGATTGAGCTGAAAGGGTGTCATAAATATTCATGGGGCCTCTGATTAATCATGATGCCTGTTGAGTCATTCACAGTGGAGTTTTGGCTCAGTCAAAGCACCAAAACGAGACGAATCGCTCGAAAACTGATGCGAAGGGAGAAGAGACGTGAACTGGCAGTGTCAGTCAGGTTTGGAAATGAGGTGGATAGCAAAGGAAGCTCGCGCCAACACTCAATTCTGCCCTTCACAGCGCTGAATGTCCTCAATAAACCAGTGTAATACAAATTCATACACTTCTCTGTTACACTGGAGCACTGGGCAGCCCAGGCTTGACTTTTACACGTCAGTCAAAAATTACATTCTACAGCTTTGATGTGCCTCCAAGAAGGTCAGAAAAACATATTATCAACGAGCTATTTTTATACAGATTTTATACAGAGCCGTTTTCAATAGGTCTAGTGAAAATAGTTTCTTTCAGCAAGCTCAATTCAGCAAATAGGCATTTCATAACAGACCTTTCCGATAATTACACACAGAAGTGGCTACAAAGCTCACAGAAATCCATTCATCATATAAGTCAGGAGGACCCTTCTTGTATGCTGAAACTGAGCAAAGAGAAATAGATTTATTTCAGGCATTAAACGCAAATAAACAAACATGGCTATATCACACACAGGGAGCTCTGCTTCGTAAGTGGAGTGTCTAGCACACCCTCACAAGAAGGGTCTCAAGAAGATCCGTGGAATTTATACGCAGGTCAACATCACGTTACTCAAAATAATAAATAAGACATCCGCACCCTCTTGCTGTCGTGATTAAGGAATTCATTATAGACGGCCAATCAAAAGTGTGGAGACCCTTTTCAAAATGTTCTTAAAGAAATTGTTCATGTTTCCTTTTGTTTAACATTTTAGAGGCGCACAGCCTCTAAACTAGCATTTAATTTGTCATGTTATGTAATATCAGTTGTACCAACAGGTCTTAACCATTTCCAGTTAGCCCATTAAACCACCCCTCCCCCAAAAAAATGTAATGACATAAACCATGATACCAGTTTAAATTTGAAAGCTGCTCCAGGAAGCAAGCAACCCACACTACAGTGATATGACTGATTAAAATGCTTTGAGGGTCAGCTGGGAAGAGATTCTTTTATTTTTTCATTTTAAGGCTGTGGTTACCTGGTTGATAAACAGAGGTAATATGCCTCTATTTATATTTCGTCAATGTATTTTTATTGATATTCTAAAGATATAAACTTACAAAGAAGAACCCCCCCACACACACACAAAAAAACAAAAAAGAAAAAAGGAACAGTCAAGTAAGACATGCAAAATATAAAAATTAGGCAGGCGCACTTAAGGTCAGTCAATTCTGCCAGCTTCCATAACCTCAACAAAGTTTAAAAAGGGTTGCCATTTTGTATCAAAGCTATGAGGTAAAATATATTTAAAACATATTCTTGTAACTGAAACATCAGGGAAACTGGAATTTTGTAAGAAGGCATGGGCAGTGTATGTAGTGCTCTTGCATTTAAACAAATTTTGAACTGAGAAATGCTCAGGCCACTGAACCACATGCATCTCCAATAACATAAAAAAAAAGTGTAAAGTGTCCATTTGTCACATGTGAACACACCACAGCGCAATTTCATCCATTGACCAAGTAAGCAGTGGACAGCCAGTGACTCACAGCCCGGGGAGCAGTGTGTGGGAATGGTATTTTGCACAAGGATACCTCAGTGGCACCACTAGCAGTCCTGGGATTAAAAACCCATGACCTTCCAATTGCAGAGGCAACTCCCCCAGTCCGGCAGCTGCTCTGTAAGTAATAACAGCTTTGGAAATATTAACAAGTCTTTTCTGTAGTCATTTACATTTATCACACTGATGCAGTTACATTTTTATATATGATATCCTATTTACAGTCTTATGCAAGTTTTTATCCCCCCCTTGATAAATAACATATTTTGGTCACTACAAAAGATGTAAACACAGTCTCTATGAAATGCATAATATTTTCAGCAAACACTGATGCATAGTTACTTTTTATGTCATAAACATTATTGTGGCACTTTCAGTTCTTGTACTTGGGATTTTCTCCCATTCTAGCTCTGTAATATTCATGGGTTGACGGTTCTTCAGCATCTAGCATACTTCTGAGATTGTATTTTATGATGGGGACGCAGGTAAGGTTTTCTCGTGCTGACTCTTCCATGAAGGTCTTGTCTGTGCAAGCATCGCTGCACAGTGGAACAGTGCAGCACCACTCCTGAGTCTGCTAAACGTTCCAGCAGGTTTTTTGCAGTAAAATTGGGTTTTTGATTTGTCTTTCTGACCAGAATATAAGCCGATCTCTCCAAGAGTTTTCTTGGTCTTCCAGATCTCCTCCTGACCTCCACAGTTTCCCTGAACTGCCATTTCTCACTGTGGAAACTGCAAGCTTCTTCTTGTAGCCTTCTCCTGCATTGTGGGCATCAATAACTTTAAATTTTGATTCAGAGTCTCACACAGCTGCTTAGCAGAACCCGTGGTTGTTTTTTGTCCACAAGTGTGTGCACAAGGTTTGAAGAGTATTTGTAAAGCTTTGAATTTGGCACCAGCTGGCATTTACTAATGACAGCTGTTTCCATGCATCAGATCTCACAAGCTGATTAAGGTCTGAAACCTTGTAAAAAGAATTTGGGTCATTTAGGGTAATTTGCGGTTCTAGACGGGGGCCGACGGGGGCCAGCGTGGGCCAGGGCCCCTGTAGAATTGCTCCTGGCCCCTGTTATGGCCCCTGCACTGAACAGCCAATGATTTAAATATTAATTCTTATCGTGACGTGCACTGGCTCCAAGAACGGAACTAACGCTACGTGTGTTCTAGACGGACTGCTTAAAGCGCCACACACGCGAACGCACATGTAAAGGATTTATGGGATTTTGAGACCACTCACAGTGTGTGAATTTCTTTTTCTTTTTTTCTCCTTACTACAGTGAGTGTGATTTAAAGAGCTAGTGTGATTTCATGCTGTGAAAAAGAACTGTAATGACAATAAATGAAAATCTAAATCTAAAATAAAACATATAAAATAGAATATTAACCTGTTTTATGTGCCCCCCTTAAAAACACACTGACCTCACCTCGGCCCCCCTGGTAATTTTGGTCTAGAACTGCCACTGCTAAGGGTGCCCAAACTATTGCACAGTGCCATAATACTGTTTTTAGCTTTTATTTATGTCCAATTTATGGCATAAAAGTTACTATGCATCAGGGTTTGCTGAAAAACAAGTGTGCCTTTTTTTCCATTTCCTAGAGAGACTGTGTTTACATCTTTTCAATTATAAAATCACCAAAATCTGTGATTTATCAAGGGGTGTCCAAATGTCTCATGGAATTTTGCACCAAACTACCATTTGTGGAGCAAAACTGTATGGTATAGTTTTTAGCATGTTTGTGGCACTGTGCTAAGAATCGTGGTGTCCCTTTTGTCTAAAGGCTAAGGCATGTATCAGAATGGAGCTGGCTATTCTAAAGATATCACTGGATGAGTCATTCTGCGCCATGCTCCTCTATCGATTCCTCCATATGTTCAGTCTGGAACAGTCCGCAGCGAAGTCATTTGTGTTGACAACAGAAAAGAGAGGGGCATTCTATAAGGTAAATTAATAAATACCCAGCCAAGAGTATCAAAATGTGTCATTTATGCAGATTCACACTGCCGGTATTTGAATTGTAGAATAGCTGGAAGCCTTTCAGCAGCACAAAGAAGCAAAAACTGGAACCATGCTGATTAATCAGAGATGATAGATGGTACAAACATTTCTTAGTATTATCTGTCATCCCTTACTAATCGGCATGAAGTGGCTTCAATGTATTTTACATATAATAGTCACATTCAAAGAAGTTAACCACAAAATCCATATGAAAGCATTTATGAAAGAAAATCATTTCCTACTTACAAGTTGCTCGTGTAGCTGTAACTTCTTTGGTAGTCTATATTATCACATTCTTAGACATGCGTCACGACTCTTCTCAGTCTTGGGCCCCCCAGGGGTGGAACAAATTCCCTCTTTCGATCAGATTTGTGGAGTCCCTCGTCTTTAAGCATCGTCTGAAGACCCGCCTTGGTGACCTTGGTGACTAACTAGGCCTCTTATTATTGCTCGTCAGTTTCTTTTTCCTTATATTTATTTTAAAAAAACCTTTGGCCCATCTTAATTCCATGTTTTCCTTCTTTATGCTTTAACCTCTGACTTTTTGACAGTATCTGTTTAAGTGTGTAACTTAACTGGCAGTAACTTGGCTAAATAGTGGATGTTGATTTAAGTTTAGCTTTTCAGGTTTGAAGAGAAGATGTGGACCACCTTAAGCACTGATGTATGGCGCTCTGTAAAAGGGCGTCCGCTAAATGCCGTAAATGTAAATCATTTTATCATTACTATATTAGAACATGTGGACCAAAAGTTTGAGCACATAACACCTACAGCCCCTTGTTAAAGGTGAGGGATATCATGCCTTTGGTTGAAGCAATGTTTGTAACATGGATACTTCCGATTCTGGGATGTTTTACTGCTGCACCTTCAGGGGGCGCCGTCTCTTACCAAGCCATTTATGGGTAAGGACGATGGAAAGCCCAGGTCGGCACATTCATGGGGTGATTATTTTTTGTTAAGCCACAACACACAACAAGACACGTCTTTGTTTCATAACTAGCCTCAGTGTTAATGCCTTGAAGCCTGTTTATGAGTCTGCTGTGTTTTGCTCCGCATTTGTTTCTCCACATTTGTCCTTTTCCAGTTACCTTATCTGTGACGTCACAGACTCTCTCTCTCTCTGACACATATTTTAAAGGCGACTCAGCCGTCCTCTCTTACACAATGTACTACAGAGCCAACTCAACCACAAAAAATTATTTTTGAAATATATTTGGCGCTGATCAACCGTATATGCAAACGTGTATCAAAAACGTATATGCAAGCACACTGCAGGTTTATTTTTGAAGTTGGAACCATGCCCATATTTCAACAACTGTAGAAGGAGAAGAGGTACCAAATTCAGCTATAAAAAAATAATCATAAAAATAAAACTTGCCAAATTTGAATGCATTTAGGCCACATGAGACTTGAATGCGTCTCAAACCACTTCCTGTGGGCATTCGTTATTTTTCTTTTCAGCAGGCTTGTCACGTTTTTGTTTTTAGCGGCTAGTTGTTCTCATCAGCTTCTTTTTGTCCACAGTAAATGGGTTCACACTGGCTGACGGAGTCAAGAACATTCCCCTTTTTCGCCCTGAAAATGTCATTGTTGATAAACTATTTCTCATCAGTGTTCTACCGCAATCTGAGTTCTGAGACACACGGCTGGAAATGAGCTGTTAAGATACTTCAGTCCACTTCAGAATTCATTCTGCCGCCATCAGCACTCCCATCAGTCAGATTTAGATGAGTTTCAGATGAGACTGCATGTGTTTTCCACAATTTCCACAAATTTCTTCTTCCAGTATTTTGGAACAAAAGAATTCATCTTCACGCTACGCACTGTTGACTCCATGGATACAGTCTTGGGACGAACCCAGCGAGATCACATCTGGGCCGACAAGTCTTCTTAAAGGTGACTATAACACTTAATGTTTGGAAATGTTGCTGATTGACTACTGGGCTGAAACTAGTTCACAAATCAAAAATATCCAGCTAACAGTATCCTGTGGCCAGAAACTGAATCCTTATGAAGGATTCGAGGAACACTAACCAGTGTTGGGAACCTACCTTTAAAAAAGTAATTAGTTATAGTTACTAGTTACTTCTCACAAATAGTAACTGAGTTAGTAACTGAGTTACATCATTATAAACGTAACTAATTACCAGGCAAAGTAACTATTGCGTTACTTAAAAAAAACCAAATTTAATAGAACTATAAAATAAATATAAAACATTGTACACTAATCTACACAATTTTAATGTTGTTGTGGGACAACGTGAGAGACAACCATCATTCCCATCACTGACACTAACACTAACTGATGTCTATAAGGCTATAAGGAACTGACAGTGGACACAGCGTTTAAAACCTCCAGCAGCACTGCTGTGTAATCCACAAACACACACACACACACACACACACACACACACTGGTGTCTCACTGGTGATCATGTAATGATGACGATGCAGAGAAACAGATAGACTACAGTCTAATTTTTTTTCTTTGCGGCTGCCGCTGGTCAGAGAGTTGCCCCTGAGATCAGAAGGTCAAGGGTTTGGATCCCAGGACTGCCAAGGACACCACCGAGGTACCCTTGAGTGAGATGCCACACACTGCTTCGCTTGGTGAATGGGTTAAATGCTGAGAAAAACTTTCACTGTACCAGGCCACTTTACAAGGGCAACTACAAGGAAAAAGGTGCTGCATATTTTATTCTACTGGCATATTTTCATTTTGGATATTTTGTACATTTTTTGTATATTTTTTAACATTTAAAAACCCCAGCCACCCTTCACCCTTCACTGTGAGCATTTCATTCAATACACTTTTGACATTTTAGACAAAATTCGACTGAACAAAACTAATAACTGTAATCATGTTGTCGCAGAGCTTACTACCAACACGAGAGCTGCGAGGCAGGAGGAGTGCTGGTATTGACTGAATCAGAATCAGAACAGTTTATTGCTCCCAGAGGAAATTGCTTATGTTTTGACTGCACAGACACACATAGACACAGAGAGAGTATAAAACATAAAGTCCAAATAAATCCAATAAAAAGCTGTAGCAAAAAAATGCAATATGTACTACACTATGCATTATACACTGGTGCAGACTGTTTGCAAACTTTACTGTTGAGACAGTGTAATTGTAAAAGGAGTCAATAACATTAATGCTGCTTCCTCTGACTGGCCGGTCAACAGCCCTTTGCTGTCTTCTGATACCGACCGAAGCCGTATATCTTCGAAACACTTTTAAATGAACACTAATCTATCACTTTCATTCAATTGTGCTGCACTGATATGTCTAATGATTGCATTGTGTATCTTTCTTTCTATCTAGGGATCAATACTGACTCTTGCTGGAGGGTTTTTGGACTCTAACCTTTCGATAATAGCTTTGGACACATAATCTGCAAACAACACTAAGTCGTTCTGCCAAATGCTATAAATGTAAAGTTGCCAATTAATCAACAGTGATGGGAATAACGGCGTTAAAGTAATTTTTCAGTAACGGGTAATCTAACCAATTACTGTTTCCATCTTTACAACGCCGTTACCGTTACTGTCAATAACATGCGGCGCGTTACTGTAATTAAGCTCTTCAACCGAAAAGGCTG
>JBBPDE010196708.1:0-10049 GCA_037974605.1 Nannopetersius ansorgii
GTGTGTGTGTGTGTGTGTGTGTGTGTGTGTGTGTGTGTGTGTGTGTGTGTGTGTGTGTGTGTGTGTGTGTGATTATAACTTACACACTCAGTTACCTGTGTGGGCTACAAGTGGAGATGAGCCAGATTGCAATCAGCTTCAAAATCCGCAGACTCCACACTCTAACAATTTCTCTTCAGTGAAAACTCCTCAGTGTTTGCATATTACTCCAGGGATGCTAGGGTCTGTGAATAGGTAGGTTTTCCCACACACCCAAAAGCTTTGACACTTGTTATTTTGCCTCTCAGGTTACAGATGAGAACACCAAGAGGCTTACAATAATGAGGGGGGTGAGGCCAGGGGGTGCAGGGATACATGCAATATTTGGGATTAATTAAAATGCAGTGGATACTTCTTAACACCCAGATCTGTAGTAAGTGTACACATACACCGATATTTTTCAGTGGTCATTTTGCCATAAGCGGCAAAATTTAGGCCAAGACTCAATTACCATCAGATTACCAGAATCTTTCTTTTGAATGAAACTTAATACAAATGTAATTAAAGCATTGTTGATGATTATAGCAAATTAAATCAACTGTTTTATCCTAATAGTTGGACGCTTAGGACCTGTACATTTATGTCTAATCTTTATTTACAGAGATTACTTTGGCTGATCTGGTGCAGTGGGTGCTTATTTGATATTAGAAATTGTGAAATACAAATTTATCCACAATTTTGTTTGACAGTCATATTTACAAGTGCTAAACTTGCTCAAGTTTCCAAAAGACACTGCAACGAAGGATGTATCATTGTCCAATCCACATAGATGTATGTAATTAGTGATCAGCATTAGTGATTAGTGATAAATGCCATAAATGTGATCATTTGTTTTCAACTAATTATGATTGCTCAAATATACACTTTGGGCTTGTTAACAAACAAGCTAATTGTCCTTTATATAGTTTTTTGTATGAAGGATTGTTTTTATCTAAAGAATAAAGTTGGATAACTTCTGTTTTGTTTAAGGAACAACAACGATAAGTATATTTACCACCTACAGAAGGTGAAAAGACAAGGCAAGCAAGGCAACTTGAAGGTATGTCTTGACTGTGAGAAACTGTAGGCAATGTACTGGGCCTGGCTTAATGCTGTATTTTGATTTGGTTAAAACATAACTTTACTTTTGTTTTGTGGTTCTTAAGCAGGACACGGTCACACCAATTCCAACAGGGAAGAAAACCAAGAAAAGATGTGTTGGTATGTGCACTCTTGCAAGGCAGTTTAAACAAACTATCCAACATTTTCCTTAAGTAACGTTTTAACATAATTATTATTAGTTTGGCTCATCCTTCAGATTTTTGTTTTTATCTTTTTTGCTTCAGCGGAAGATGATAACTTCGTTGTGTGGAACATGCTATCTGACAAGGATGTTCCATCAACCCGGGGTGATGAGGAGGATGAAGAGGATGATTATTTCATGGACGAATTCTGAGTAAATAGAGATATTTATGTACAGTGGTTATGGTCTGCTTACTGGCCACCGTGAAATAGATATTCCCTCATGTAACTATGTAGCTTTATTATTTGTTTTACTGTTAAATGGGTTGTTTTTAGTTTTTACAATGGTGTCATGAGGCACTTGATTTTTGGATATGTTTACCAATCTGGCTTACAATTGAATAGCTGTTCAAAAAATGGTTTAAAAGGTTTTTAAATAAAAATAAATCCTTGTCTGGTCATTTTTGTCTTTCGCTCTCATAAAATTTCCCCTCAGAAGATAACCGGTCTATTGTCTGTAGTGATTAAATATTATTGTGTAAGTCTCCCTCATCACCCTCCAAAGCAACTCTAACCCATCAAAGCGTGGACTCCACAAGACCTCCTAATGTGTGTTGTGATATCGGGCACAGAGACTCGTTGGTCATGTTTCTCAAAAGTGTTTTGCTGTGTGACTGGGCACATTAACATGTTGAAAGACATTCCTACCATGAAGTGATATACTTGGTCTGCAACAATGTTTAGGTTGGTGGTCTGTGTCAAAATAAACATCTACATGAGTGCCAGGACCTGGGGTTTTCCAGCATAAAATTGCCCAGAGCATCACACTGCCTCTGCTTACATCCCACATAACTTGTTGTTTTGAAGATGCTATGAATGTCATGTAGCAATCACATACAATGCACATACTAAAATGTAATTTGAGTTTTATTCATTTCTAGAGTAACATAACTTTACCTCAATTGTGAATCTGTGTTGTCTTTGAAAAGAAAAATAAATGGGATTGCTAATGACTGATAATAAACCGCAGCAATAAGCGCAAAACTACTGTCTTGTTGCTGGTACTTTGTGGGGAAGATAGGGAAAGCAAAAAAAAAAAACTAGTGCTCATATTTAAGATGATGTGTAATGACCTTCGAAGTGAAAAACATTCAGAATGGACTGTGAAAAACCAAACACACTTTAACGCATCCCTTATTGAGAATGGTGTTTTTGCTAGGTTGACATTTAAAAAAAAAAAAATATTTAAAAAAAAAAAGGTTTTCTTAATCTATGTACCAATAAATAAAACAATGCAAATAGACAAACTATATTCATAAAGAGGTGGAATGGTCAGAAGTCCAAGTGCTCTGATTGTACTGAGTAAAAGCTTTAGATGATTGCTACTTGAAGTTCTAGTCCTACCTCAGCACATCAACCACAAGACTCAAGGTCCAGTGCCCAGCACTCAAGCATGAGCCCCAGCTTCAGGCCCAGCCCAACTCCAGCCTTAACACGGACTCTGCCATCCAGGGCACATAAATCCATTCACAAGCCTGGAGCTGTGTTGTGTAACTAGGTGCTCTGCCAGTCATTTGTGTGATTCCTTGTCTAGGTGCTCTGTCTGATGATTCAGCTGCATCTGACTTGTAATTTACAGTGAGGTGTCCAATAAAAACAGCAGCTCCATTAGAGACAAACACTTTTAAGTAAAAGTGACCATTTGTCAAATGTGAACAGCATGAAATTCTGTCTCTGCATTTTAGCCGTTCACCAAGTGAAGCAGAGGTCAGTCGGGAGCAGTGTGTTGGGGAAAGTACTTTTATCAAGAGGTGCCAATAGCAGTCGTAGGATTAAAACCCACAACCTTCTGACCACAGGCAACTCCCTAACCACTGTCTCCCCTCTGCCATCAGTGAAGTCTCTGAAAGAGTACGGTTTCTGATGCTCACATGTCATTTACTGACAATTATTAATTCATTTCTGGATTCATTTTGTACATCCTAAATTGATCTTTAGCCTATATATTGTTAACTTCTTTGCGCCACCACTGGACAAAAACAAAAATCAGAACAGAGTTAAGTTTAGACATAACAGTATGCAAATGAATTTTGCAAAAAAAAATGTATTTATTTTCAGCCACAGGCCAGTTTAATGCATTTCTTTGATTTAGTGGCTACATTTCAGGAGGAACATAGACGGTGTACCATTCCTGCAAACAAAATTTAGACACACTTAGACGTCTTTGGTTTCTTCTCACGCAGCGATGAAGCCCTACACAGCAGTTTCGCTGTACTTGAAATTGTTTTCTTCGCTTTTCAGTTTGAAACACTGAGGACATGCTGGCACTCACCTGTCCTAATTGCTGGGATTACGAATCCAGAGTGTCGCACTGAAAGCAGTTTTAGAAGATATCTCGTCCCCAACATACGTGGTAATACATCTCGCAGGTAATGAACGATCAGTATCCTGTTGTTTCTGTTTAAGTCCCAATAAACGAAACCTGTGATGCTAAATGGCTAGCCCCTAGCTTTCCATTTCAGAGCTGTGAAACGACAGCTAGTTTTGTCCTCTAACGGATTAGGTTGTTAAATGTATGGCCGTTACAGTAAGTAACTGACATTGTCTTAAATTAAATGTACTCTGCCGTCTTGTTTGGTGTAATGTTTCCGGATAGATTATCTTTAGCAACGTTTTCTTAGCGAGCTAGCTAGCTTGAGGACAACGTTGGAAGTAGCTACCTGGGAAGGGGTAAACATAAAATTAACCACTGTAATTAATTTTTGCACTGGTTTATGCGAGAAGAAGTAGGTGCTAGTTATCCATATACAGCTGAAGTCTACATTTTTCATGTTACTTGGTGAGACCGGCTAGCGACTGAGAGGGGTAAATTGGTTAAAATGCTAGTGGGGGAACAGAAGTTGGTTATTAAACAAAACTGGAGTAATGAGACAAAACTAAACAGTCCAATACTTAAGTTGTTTAGACATTTCGTTCTTAACTGGCTGGTGCCTCTGAAATTTCATTCGCAGTGTGAAACCTTGTCGTTGGTGTATAAGATAATATAAGAACTTTATTTATCGCGAGGGGAATTATTTGTCATTAGCGTGCTCAGTGCAACAAGAAGAATAAAAGAATACTGACATTTCTGTGTGTAAGATTTAGTGTGCTGTACCAGCAGATTAGTAGTGCAAATCGTTTATGAAAGTGACTGCGTTTGTACAAATAAAATATAATGAATGCAATAAAATAGCAGCAGATGATGAGGGGATGCTAATAAATGGGGATGAGGGGTTGACATTAAATAACATTGTCCTTTCACAGATTAAACAGTTGAGTTGTATTGCACAAATCCTATTTGGATCAGTGATATAAAACCTGTAAAAGATCACCTACAGAACAGGTCATATAATCTATACATTCATAAACTTTCATTGAGTAAATGGTTAGTTAGGGACATGGACTAGTCTTTGCAGTTTTTTCAGAGTGAAATTTTATTGCTGTTAAAGAGAGTAGAAGCCTGCTTGGTAGAATGCATTATTCATATTGGTGTCAGGCCGCTGTGCTAGATCCCATTAGATATTATATGTATGTGGCTGCACAAGTTTCTGATGCTTGCAATTTTGTGAGAGACACTGGTTTGTAAGGACAAATGGTATCATACAAATAGTAAGATTATGCCTCGTGATCTGCATAAATTCCTGCTGAGATTATGCCTCCAGTGTGTCTTCATAACCTCCTGCTGGTGTTTTTCAGGTATGATGCAGTGAGGGCCAGTGCAAGGAGCCTTGGCTCAGCAGGTCTAAAGTCAGTTGGAGAGCTAGAGAGAGTAAGAAAATGGAGCCACTTCACAGTCTGCTGCTGAACGAGGATGCCTGCAGGCACCTGGGAGAGCACCAGAGGGCTGAGTTTGTTTTTGAGTGGCTGCGTTTTCTGAAGAAGCTGCTCCCTACTGCAGACCGGGTAAGTAGAAGATTGTCAGCATGCCTGAAGAATGAGTTTGCAATTAGACAGAATTACAAAGCATTTTGTACTCTCTCGAACACTCAGTTATAGAGGCCTTTAAAAAGACAGTGAATGTTATTGAATAGTAAGGAAAAATGTAAATGAAATTTATGAATGGAAGGGTGTACAGTAAGCCCCTGTTATTCGCGGGGGTTATGTTACACTAACACCTGTGTATAATGAAAAAACGCATTGTTGTGTTTTGGTCAAAAAATGCCTATTTTTATAGTGTAAACGCTAAATATGCCCTCAGATGTACTCCCAGAACACTTTAATTTCATTTTAAAGAGTTTAATACATTACCCTTAATGAAAATGTAAAGATAAACCCGAGGTTTAAATATGGAAAAGTCACGAACGACAGAGAGAGAGACAGAGAGACGATCCGTGCGCTCCAGAACGAGAGCGCGTGAGAGGGATACAGAGAGAGAGAGAGACGCGCGCTCCGGAAAAGTCACGAACGAGAGAGAGAGTAAGAGAGAGCCCTACAGCCATGCATGGGGAGCCAGAAGAACTAAAATGAGTTAAAAAAAAAACCCATATTGGCACAAAAAAAGCAAAAAGAAAAAAACCGAAGAATATTTGCAGGTTTCACATTGTTTTGAATATTTCCGTGTAAAACGTTTCGTTCTAAAAAAAAAAAAAACGCATGTGACTGGATCCACGAGTCCCGATCCGCGTAAAACCGGGGGTTTACTGTATTCTGAGTTGAACTTCCCAATGATTACGCGAAACCCTTCGTCCGTGGTCTTATATCCTTGACTAGCATTGTTGCTAGGGTGTTTCCTTTGACTAGTGCAATGCCATATCTTATCTTTGGACTGCATTTCACATAAAAAGGAAAATTCAGAAAAAGGAGTAATATTCCAGGACAGGACTGATTATGTGAGGTGCTGATTGGCAGTTCTGCTCTTGGAATTTGAACTGAAATCAAATGCAAAATAGAACTGCATTTAATATGGCGATATGTGTGTGTGTATAAATGCAGAATCAACCAGTCATTCATGTTTACAGTTTAATGTTGCATTAATTGGGCCAATTAATGCCTAGACTTTTACCAAAATCTAAGTAATCTTTCAAGTGTCTTTGAAATGTATGTACTCTGAAATGTATGTACTCTGAAATGTATGTACTCTGAAATGTATGTAGTCGGCTTTCTTACTTTGAAATCAATTCAGTTTGCTAATGAGTCATCAGTCTTGCTTCTGTTGCTGTTCCTGGTTTGTTTTGTCAGTCTTTGTTTTCTTCCTCAGCTTCAGATGTAAGTTTAATGGATGAATCCATTAAACCCAGCTCTAATATGAAAAATAACATACACTTACTGTCAACTGGGCGTATTATAGAAGTACCCTGCCATTTTTTAACCCAGTGTCTGTGTGCTGCATTTGTAGTGCTGCCAAATAATTGCAACACATGCTTAGAAGGGGACAGAAAACGTAGACACACATCTGTAACATGAGTCACTGGATTGTCAGTAAATACTAACTCTTCACTCAAGGGTATTGGTGAAATATGATTTAGATCTGTATAATTTTGAAAAACAATTGTTTACACCGGTCATTGCCTGATTGCACATGAATGCCAGAAACTTTTCACAATTTCTTTTTAATTGCAAATAAAAAAAGGTAAATATTAGTAAGATATTCTCTCATGTCTGTCTCTTCAGACCTGTATTGCGAAAGCCTAACATCATCTTTTAAATTCCTGTTATATAGCCACTTGTTTAGAATTTTGTTACACTTTTCTTTTCAAGTACAATGAAACGCATCTAAATATTTTTGTTTGTGGTAATCAACAGTATGAAACACATGTTGAGTCTGGAGATCTGGTTGAAAATGCTTACAGTTTGCCTCAAAACAACTGCAGCAGCACAGTTTTATTTATGTTGCAGTCTCTTTAACTAAAGCATTGTATATGTGTCAGGTGGATATAAAGCAGAACCAGAAGAAGCTGGTGGAGCAGTTGACATCCATTCTGATGGGTTCTCCAGGCCCCTCCACGCGCTGGTTGTTGGCACACTGTTTGTCTGTGCTCTACCGGGTAGGCGACTCCTTCAGCTCCACCCTCACTGTAGACCGCTGCAATAACATTATTCGCAGCAAGGACGACTCGCCCAGCTTCCTACCCACTCGACTGTGAGTGCAGTGTGTTATAAAACAGCTTCCTCTCACCTCCTAGCGATAGCTATATGGCTTGCAAATCGGCTTCTGTGTCTGTTTGACTGCCTTGCCCTGATTTTTGTGTTAGTCTTGTGTGCATTTTGGTAGAAAAGCAAAAATGTTGTTGGACTGTATACATTAATCAGCCACAACAGTGAAACCACTAAAAGCTGAAATGAATAAAGTTGATTTCTTTATAATGGGAAATAAATTGGTGGGATGAATTAGGCAAGTGACCAGGCAATTGACAAATTGTGAGGCTACCTATCTAAAGAGCCTATCTAAACGTTGTTGCAAACTAACTACACCTTAATGGCAGTGGCATCCCCTTTCAGTAGGATATTGTGCCTTGCCAGATTACAATAATTGTTGAGGAATTCAAGGTGCTGACTTCCTATTTTAAAATCTCAGTCCATGGGATGTACACGGAATGTACAAGAAAATGTGGTTCGTCAGAGCAGGCCAATGTTGTTGATGCCATCTCTCTGTGGTTTTGATGTGGCTTATTGGTGTATTTTATAGAAACATATCGTCGCTGTCGGGCGGAAACCTTATATGTCCAAAACGCCTATTTTTCAGGAAACTGAAAAAACGATTTATATTCTAAATAAATGAATACTGTGTCGTCAAACATCCCAAGCTATTTTCAACACTTTTCATTGGTTAATAATTTCTCAATTTTACAGACCCACGTGGAGACTGACCAATAGTATCGATTTATGGAAAAAAAACAACAAAGACCAAAAGTGGAGTTACGAGGTTTCCGCCCGACAGTGACGATATGTACAAAAGTGACACATACCTACTGCTATGTGTCTAAACACAGCAAAGCCAGGACTACAGTTCCTCTTTAATTCAGTAGCATTAACAAATGAAAACTTGTTTTTGCAGTGCAGCTGTGGCCTGTCTGGGTGCGATGTTTGAGCAACTGGGCCGTATCCTCATCAGCTCCTTCAAAGAGACCGTGGCAAACCTTCTAAAAGCCTTGAAGGTAGCAGAGGTAAGAATTTTGAAGGGTTTCTAGGTTCAGTCTCTGGGCCAGGTCACATACTTGTTTTAACCCTTAAGTGATGGAATGTTGTGCAAAGGAGAACCCAGTATTGGAAAAAAAGCTTTAATAACTGCAGTATAAATTTTCTTGTATTAAATGCAGGTACATCATCTCACAACATGCATTGACTTTGTTCTCTTTAGGTAGTGTGGCATGTCTTAGAAAAGTTATGTATCAAGTGATCCGTATAAAATTATTACATGTCAACCTAAATAATTGCAATCTTCTTATAATAATTGCCTTCAGTCAGTTACCTTATTATTGCAACAGGTCTGTGCTTCAAATGATTAGTTTAGTATTTCCAATAGATAATGCCTTTGCTTCTGTGGGATGAATCAGTTTTTGCTGTTGGGTGTGTTTGTGTGTAAGTCTCAGGGACGATATGAGATCATGCTGTGTATAGAGAAGATTCTGAAGGGTTTAGGGGTAAGTGCAGTGCCCTGCCACAGAGACATCTACAAAGCTACAAGAGCCTGCCTCACTGACCGTTCTATGGCTGTTCGCTGTGCTGCCGCCAAGGTATTATTCTAGCCCCCCTCTTCCAGTATGCTTCAGTGTATACCTATGTGTTTATTGATCTAGTCATTTATTGAGTTTTGTATTTGATTTACTACATAGTTTGTGTTAGTGAGTGTTATGTCTTTGGGATTTTGAATGTAAAACAGGTTAGGTTAAACTGTGTCTGTGTTGCAGTGCCTTTTGGAGCTACAGAGAGAAGCAGTGTTCCTGTGGTCCACAGAGCTGGAGAGCATAGCCTCGCTCTGTTTCAAAGCCTTTGAAGGCTCCAGCTATGATGTTCGTGTTGCTGTTTCCAAATTGTTAGGCACCTTGTTAGCGGCTGCACTTGAGCCCAAACAAGCTATAGGTAGGTTGAGCTAAGGTCTAGTTGTAACTTCTTAGCAACATCATATAGCCTGTACAAACAAAGCCTGCTGAAGCTGCTCTCCTACCTTGAGTTTGATTGCATTATTGTTCACTTTCCAAAGATTCTCCAACACTTTGAATTCTACATGGTCCTTTCTGAACAGTCTGTTTCTTGCTTGGCTCTCTTTACTCCACTATGACATTTTATCTTATCCACACCTCATTGTTGAAGATTGCTGGCATGACTACAGTGTTGTGAGGAGTAAAGAAAAGAAAGCAAGAATAGCTAGCTAGGCATAAAGAAATACAGAGCAAATCATTTTTTTATAAATCATTTTTTAAATTAATTTTTTTGTATGAATGTATCGAATGTAGACACTGCCTTAATTTTCATCTATAGTCCTTGGGCTGGTTGATGTTATATGTAAACCTCACATTTTCTGTAACTAAAGACATATTTATCTAAAATATTTCAAGAATGTTTTATTTCTTCATATCCTCAAAAGTGTATTTAAATACTATCCCAGTCAGCTTAAGAGTTGTTTTCATATCGGTATGCAGCTTGTTTGGCAGTAATTTTGAATCCCAAATTTGTGGGATTCATAAACAATTTGCTGTCTCTGTTGTCAAACTACCTCTTAAAACGTAAAAACAATTACCAGCATCTTTGAGTCCACTATGAGCTTTATATATTTAATTCAGGCTCTGCCTCAAGCTTCTTACCTTGTAGTT
>JBBPDE010196750.1:0-17024 GCA_037974605.1 Nannopetersius ansorgii
ACCTGATACAACTTCAGTACCAGCACAGTACAGTTTAGAACCTGATACTTCAGTACCATCACAGTACAGTTTAGTACTTGATACAACTTCAGTACCATCACAGTACAGTTTAGAACCTGATATTCTTATGCCTTCGCTCACACACCGCGTTACTGCATCCACTCTCACTCACTCGGGTTCAAGTCCCAAGACTGCTAGGCACCTCCAAGGTTCGCTGTGTTCCTGACTGCCCGCTGTATCACTTGGTGAATGGGTTAAATGGGGTAAATGCAGAGGAAGAATTTCTTTCATTTTCTGTAACCACTTATCCTCACAAGGGTCGTCGGTACCTGTAGTCTAAGGCATGAGGCAGCGACTCAGTATACACACACACGGTCAGTTTTAGAATCCCCAGTTCACCTGACTGCACGTCTCTAGACTGTGGGAGAAACCCAGAGACCCCGTAGAAAACACACACACACACACCAGGACCTGGATTCAAACCCCCTACCCTGGAGTTGTGAGGCAACAGTGCTACCCACTGCTCCACCATGGGGTTCGCGGTCCATAGATGTCACCCTTACTTCTTTAGACACTCTTGTGTACCTGTTCCTCACCCCACCATCCAGGATCTTCCTCTTGCTAGACCATGTGTTCAAACATCGTGTCCCTCACAAAGCCCAGTTCTTGCACCTTCTTCCTGCTCCATTTTCAGCACCATGCAGTTGGTTTATTACTGCACCTGTGCTACAAGACAGGCGCTCCCATCCAAATCTCTTCTGGAAAATGTGTTTGTGCTTGTTTTCAGTTGGACTGAGTGTGACTGGCCTTGCTCTTTCATACAGATCTGAAAAAAGTGATTTGCACTAATGCAGCTCAGGACAGCGTGAAGGCAAGGATTCCGAAGGCCAAAAGTAGAATTGTGGGACTAAGAAACTCAACACAATGACCAAGCGTCTCGAAATGTGCAGAACCGTTTGTGCAGAGTGAGAAATGCTAACGTGTGGAGAAGAGTGGGGAGAATGAGGTTTCTGGTGTAATACAGTCACTAACTTTAAACATTTTTTGCGTTTGTTCGGAACCTGCTCACTTTTTATTCTTGTTTTCCTGAAGGTGTGGGTTTGGTTTATCTGCTGCTTCATAAAATTGTTGTTAAACATTAAACGCCTTAATAACGAACAATCGGATGCTTTTGGTTAATAGTGGAACCAACTATGGATCCAAACGTTTTTAGAGTTTTTTAGCTTTTTTAGAGTTCCAAAATACTTCTCTGAAGAACCGTCAATTAAAAGGTTCTGTTAGGAAATGTTTATTTACATCAGCTCTGGGCATTTAACCCAGAAATCTGCCGTACTGTGGTATTTCCATCTTTAAAGGTATTAAAAAAAATACCAAAAAGTAGTCTTATGGCCAATTGTGGGGCGATTACATCCCTCCTGAGAAATTTGCCTTTTTCACATTCAGTTCGGCACCATTCATTCTGAAAGAAACTTTTAAATTTAAGTCTTTTACATTGTTTTAATACACTGGATATAAAGTTTCATTGCATATACATTTTTAATACAGTACACTTTCAACAGAATCCTATCTGTGCAAACATGAGAAGTGCAAACAGCGTTCCTTAATGTCAGAGAACCTTCTGTGTGTTTGTGCTTATGTCTGACCACATACGGGAAGACTGTCGTCTGGGAGGGGAAGAAATCCTTCCGTACTGGTGGAAGGAAATGCAAAACATTCTTAAGACACTCATGTGATGATGGAAATGACGAGCTGTGAGAGGGGCTGGGGCTGAGAAGGTTTTCTATCCGTCTTTCCCACTTTCTTCATCACCCAGTTTTTTATTTTATTCACCCAGAAGTATGTCTCAGAGAAGTGATCCACCTGAAGGAGTCTGGATCATCTAGTTAGCTGCCATGAAGCAAAGGAAGGCTGTGCCTGGACCAGAAAACAGTGCTTTGTGTTTGTGTGCGTGTGTTTTGTCTGAATTCTCTCTTATCTTGTATACGCAGAGGATGCCATGAAACTCATGATACGTTTGTGGCAGGTGTTGAAGTGGTGGAGCGAACACCCCAGAAGTAAGAGATCTTTATTTAGGTTTTATTTTATATGTAATATGTATATTATTTATTTATATATATACTTTATATATAATAAGTATGTTACACATAGAAATCTAAGTATTTTTCAATGCTTTCACAAAGGAAAACCAATACAGACCAGAGTTTGGCAATACAGTGCTCACGTTGACAGAAACTCGGTGGATTATTGAGAGAGAGAGAGAGAGAGAGAGAGAGAGAGAGAGAGAGAAAGAGAGAGAGAGAGGGAGGGAGCTGAGAGGCTGTCAGTAACTGAAGGAAATCTCTGGAATTGGATTCACACTTTTCAACACCAGTATCACAAAATACTGCAACTCTTGCCTCATTCATAGTCTGCACAGCAATTACAATCAATTCTGTACTAATACTACAATCACTACGAGGTGGGTTCGACAAATCAGTCAAACCAGTGGTCAAATTACAATCTTTTGTGGTTCAGAGTCACATACAAATTGCTGGAGTCAGGTCCGGAAAAGAAAAGGTCAGAATTTGGAAACAGTGCTCATGTGTATCGCGGCACTGTGGATGCTCTGAGCTCCTCCTCTTGTCTGTCTGATTGGTGATATGCTCATGTGTAACACACTGATCTGATTGCACAGCTGATCAAAAAACAAAAACCAAAACAACTCTACAAGGACTCTCATTAAACAGACTTGACCAGAAGAAGAAAATTGAAAACAAGAAAGAAAAAAAATAAACTGAACAGCAAAACCGAAATAGGTCCGGACTAGCAGCGAGCGCGACCGATCCGAATCGCCGGTAAAGCGCCCGGAGAGAACCGCTGCCCCCCTTTCCTTTCGATAACACAGGTCAACAGATCAGAATCATCAGAGATGAGTTTCTGTGGGTTCGGGCGTGTTTTTCATGCTGATTTCAGATCTGTGTTTAGTTATTCTTGCACTGAAAATATTGAAACAGTTCTTGATTGTTGCTGCTGTGGTTTAATAAATACCGCATGCGAGTCTATTGCCCATCTGCCAATCAAAAACTGAATGCAGGTTTGAAATCAGCATGAAAAATGGGTTTAGAAAACATTTTTTGTTGTTGACCTGTGTAATTAACACCACACCAAAAAGAGACAAGAATCTTCCAGAAATGTCTGCACGGATAAGTGTAAGTACCGCCCTTGCAGATACAAGCTGATACCGCCGAGTATCAGGGAGTGATTTCAGTTAAACTTCAAACGTTTTTCAGCACGATCCGATTTGGTCCCATCAGTAAATGACGGGAAGCTCGTGCAAGCTCCTACTTCTCGGGTTCGCTTATGAACCCTCCTAACAGTAGAAGCGCTGCCCAAGCGCCTTTATACTACTACATACAGCCATACTACTCACAAAACATACAGACAGCTGCACCATTCTACTAAACTAAAGGAACCAGCGTCCCCCTTTTACTCCGCTAAAATAATTAAGAAGGAAAATATGATCATCGCGATTATACATCCGTTAAACATTCTCGTCTCTTTCCGCAGTCTGAGAGAGGGGCGCAGCGCCGTTACCGCCCGTCCTGCTCTGGTTAGTAGCTTCTTCCACATTCCTCTGGTGCTCAGTTGTTTTTTAGATTAGAGAGGAGTTCAAACTGCACTCCTCTTGCTTTCCTTTACCTGTGTTTATCTTAAGCGAGGAGGCGTGGATTAATCCTGCCTCTGCCTCGGTTTCTATCAGGCACCAGCCGTCTACCTTAGTCGGCTCGCTCTCGCCTGGTGCCTGTGTTCCGTCTCACGGAGTCTCTAAAACCATTAAAAGACCAAAAAGAAACAAAACAACAATCAACATGAGTCACGTATTGCACAGACAGTTAAAACAGTTTTGAGTCTAAGAGCGAAATCAAGTGCCTCCGTCCAGAAGAGCAACAGAGAAGCTGAGTCCTCTGACCTAACTTGACTGATGCTTGTTAGACATCGATTTCAAAACCCCGTTCTAGTTGCTTCCACAGACTCTGCACTTTACCACAAGACAGGAGTCCTTATTGGCTTACAGTACGACGACTCAAGGTGATGTTCCCCCATCTCCATAAAGGCCCCACAGTCATTGTCGGGGACCGCAGGTATTTACTCGGCCTTGGTGAGTCCCCTGGATTTGTTGTGGTGCAAAGGGCCTCCTGGAGATGAGCGGGGAGCGTGGTCCACAGTTATGGGGGGGCGAGGGGTTGGGGAGGGGGGAGAGGAGGTTTTAGAGCTCATGGATGAACCTTAAAGGCCAGGAGCTGCTCTGAGTGCATGTTGTTGAGGGAGCGCAAGTCAGGCAGCTTCAGCAGCAGCTTGGTGAAGATGGTGATCTCGTTGGGGTGGTTCTTAGTGATGAGGCTGCGCAGGGCGCGGATCAGTGTCTCCTGGAGAGCTTCCACAGAGTTCACGTTCTCTAGGCCTGAGCGGTCTGAAAAGATCCCGGAAAAAAGGTCACTTTCGAGGATGTGCGTGATATCTCTGGTTTAAATTACTTAACACACACACATAGTCTTATGTTCGCTTTAGTGCATAATTTCTATTTATAATACATAAAATATAAAATGTTATTACTTTTTGCACATTTTCCAGCACGTGAAATTAAGTGTAACTGAGCATTAAAATATGCAGAAGTGAAAAGCGATCATCTGTCATACGTGAACACACCACAGCACACAGTGTGACATTCTTTCTATGTATTTAACCCATTTAACCAATTTAACTCATTTAACCCATTTAATCCATTTAACGCAGTTAACCCATTTAATCCATTTAACGCAGTTAACCCATTTAACTATAACTAATTTAACCCATTTAACGCAGTTAACCCATTTAACTCATTTAACACATTCAACCCATTTAACTATAACTAATTTAACCCATTTAACACAGTTAACCCATTTAACTCATGTAACACATTCAACCCATTTAACTATAACTAATTTAACCCATTTAACTCATTTAACCCATTTAATCCATTTAATGCAGTTAACCCATTTAATCCATTAAACCCTTTTAACATATTTAACTCTTTTAAACTCATTTAACTAATTTAACCCAACCATCTGATCGAAGAGGCAACCCCCTAACCACAAGGCCACCAGACGCCCCAGTGTGTTCTCTGAACAGGATGTGTAATTATTAGTAACTGCTGTGTTTGGTGAGTAGCAGTGCACGTTGTGTGCAGGAGGTTAAACGCTGTACTGAACTGTTGTGCAGATGTGAAGAAAGTCTGCAGGCTGTAAAAAGAAGCATACCTGCAGAGACCAGCACGACGGCGGTGAAAAGGCTCATTTCCTCCTCGCTGAGGTGCAGCGCACTCAGCTTCTCACTGAAGTCAAACATGGAGTTAAGCAGGTCACCGGCACCCATGGAGCGCAGCGCCTCCACGCTGTACTTCTGGCCACTCAGGAAGGTCACCGTGCGGTCCTTCATGTTGAACAGTGATGCAAAACGTACCACCAGCACCTGGGGCAGAAATACAAAACCAACACATATAGTACATTACTCACTGATTACACTGGAATCAATACAGAGAGTAACTTCTGCTATAGATATATTCTGAATATTACAAACTGGACTAGTTTCCCAATAATATACAGTCATCTTTATCCATTTGGTTAATTTTTTGCCTCATAACCTCTTTTGACATTTAAGGTATATCATGTATTTTATTTTATTATCGTCTCATTGCTGGAATGGCTTTTCCGGGTATTCTGGACTGATTTTCAGCTTATTGTTCTGGACATTAAAAAACGCTTCCTAATATAAAGCTGCACAGGACTAACAAAATTTTATATACGCGTCTGCAGTAAAGTTGGTTTTATATTCGGTCTTGCGAACAGAATGAAGATAAGACTCCAGTGTGTTGCTTAGTTAAACACACCTGATGGTTTCAGGTGAATAAACAGGTGTGGAGTTATTGGAAGGAGCTCCTGGACATACGTACCTCGAAGGTTCCTGCCTTCAGTAGGCTGACCTGGTCGTGCTGGGAAAGCTCCCTGAAGCCTGGGATGCGCTTGGCAAACTCCACCACCTCCCTGACGGCTGGAGTGAAGCTCATGGAGAACTCCTCCCAGATGGTGTGGCCTGACTTTCGTGGGTCCACATAGGGCGAGGTGTTCATGGGGCACACCTGGTAGAGGACGCAGTAAAGGAACATTGTGACTCATGCAGTGATTATATATGAAAGAAATCAGTCATGCTTTACGTTTTTAGATGTTAATGTATTTACTGTTGGCTCCACTCACCAGGTGCATCCTGCTGCCTCCACTCCATGCTGGACCACTATAGCTGCCGTTGGCGAGAGTATCATTGGCATTGTGCCCCGGGAGCGAGTAGCCAGGAGGCGCGGGGCAGTGGTCTAGGGGGGCGCTATTTGGCAGTCTGACTGGGCAGTGGCCACTAGGGGGCCTGTTAGCCACTCTGACAGGGCAGTGGCCAGGAGAGCCGTCCTCTTGTGGGGACCCCTTGGGGTGCTGAGGGGTGTAGTCTGAAGGCGGGAGCTGGCTGTTGATGTTGTTGCGGTGGTTCCAGACCTCCTGCGTTTCCTCCATGCGCCGGCTGTCGTTGCTGATGCGTTCGGCCACGGTTGGAGAGCGGGGGGCCTCGTCCTGCTCCTGGTTGTACATGAAGGTCTCTTGGTGCGCCCTGGTGACCGTGCCGATGACCTCCTCCTCGCCGCTATCCGTGGAGCTGGAGGAGTCTGAGCTCGGGCTTGTATCCATGGCAACCAGCGGCTCAGGGTCAGTGCTGGACTCGGATTGGTTGCTCTGCGGGGAGCAGGCGGGGGAGAAGGATGAGGGAGCGGGGGTCGGGTCCTCAGAGCTGGGCTTGGGTGCGCAAGGTGGGTTCTGGTGGCTGAGGGCCAGCGGCTGGCTGCCGTGGAGCTGTCCAGTGTTCATCATGTTGTTCATGGCACTCTGCATCTCGAGCAGCATGCGTTGCTTTTCCCTCTTGGGGATTCGACCAAAGCGTACAGCTGTAGGAACAAACACTATTTTGTTACTTATTATTTTGTAACAATATTACAAACTTAAAACGCTCACTAAAACGCTTCAAAAACTTAAAAAAAGATGACAGCGGTTTAAAGACGCTTTCAGCAACCAGGAAAACAAAATGTTACACAACAGCTGAACTGCTGTCGAGGACAAAGGTCTCCTTCCTAGTCTGCAGGTAAACACAGCCTGATGCAGGTAAAAACAGTAGACTCTGGCCATCATTTAAGGAATATAAATAATATAATATAATTTATGAAAATGATCAGCTTCCAGAATGAAAAAGAATATTTTAAGCATTGTGACCCAGTCCGTCCTGCAGTAACACATTGAGGAAATCAGACAATAAAAAACGAAAGTCTCACCATCTCTAGACATGCCGACAAGCAGACACTTCTTAAAGCGGCACTGCTGGCATCGGTTCCTGTTGATGCGCATGATGGGGCAGTTCTCGTTCTTAAGGCATTTCTTGTACTGGATGTTCTGCTGGATGCTCCTCCGGAAGAAGCCCTTGGAGCAGAACAGAGAGAAAATGAATGTCAGCAGGGAGGAAAGGACAGTTTCAGGGTAAATGCGATCGAGAGCAGGTGGCGGGCATTCAGCCGCAAAACCCAATTCCTGCTCTGAGGCGAAGAAAGTGGAGCTCACAGCGTTCCTTCACCTGCACGGACTAAAACTCTGTGTCACATCGACCCCAACACAAATAAGAGAACTGCGAGCCATGTCAGCGTGAGACTAAGAACTCTCACTGCTGCTGCTGAGAGGTTTTTGGGGAAAATGTCAACATGCTGTTTACCATCCCAACTCAAGGTGAAGCAGAACAAGTTCTCCTTCTCTTTCAAAGCCTTGAAGATGCTTCAAATTTTACAATTTAATGAAAAATATTCAGTCTGAATTGGGAGACCTCCATTATGGGTCATTATTGCATTTTGCAGCTACTGTGAAACGTGGCCGAGAAAGAAAACAAAGCAGATTTTGGACAAAACAAACAGAACAAATAATTTTGTTTGGATTCTCTCACCTTGCAGCCCTCACAGGCATGGACCCCATAATGGAATCCTGAAGCCACATCTCCGCACACTTTACACAGCAGCACCAGGCCGCTGATCTCTGAAAGCACAAAAATAAAATGGGTTAAGGGGGCAAGGAAGCCGAAAGACGTTTTAAATTTACAGCTGTTGTAATAGCTAATGTTTGAAGGGTCACGTTGAGCGCCACCTGTACGGAAACGCTGCCAGCTTCGCAACCCAGCATGCAAGACCTGCGCCAAGTCGCACTAGTAAAACGATTTCATAACACGTAGTGTACTTTCAGGTAAAAAAAAACACTGTCTTTATCAGTATCCATATTTAATTGCACACATTTATTGTCCATATTGAGGTCAGGCCGAAGGTTATCTTTAAACAGAGCTTGTGACATGAGTAATCGTAGACAGACTACAAGGTAATTAAACAAATTATAATCCACAAAGTAGAGCACGGTCACACTTACCTCTTTTCACAGGACAGGAAATCTACTGTCTATATTAGTGCTACTATTTATATACTATTCAATTATTTGTTTGAATTTCGGCTAGTAGAAAGAATCCACGAAATCTCTGAGCTACTCTTGTGTCTTGTGGTCGGCACTTAATGTGAAATTTTATATTGTTTATTTTCCTGCACATGTTTTTTTTAGTCTGTTCTCTACAGGCCATCATATTCTGTACAGCTTGTTTAGGAGCAAAAATCATCAAAATGTTAAATCAAACTCGGTCTATATCCCTTTCTCCCACGGCGGTGTCCCCTGTGGAACTAGGAACGTGTGGAAATGGGTCTAAACACTCTGGGGATACGCTGCTGCGCACTGTTCCATCTGTTCCTCAGTTGGACTCAACTGATCTGAGCCACGGTGAGCCTTTTATTAATAATAATTATTTTTTATTGAAAATCACAGCATTTTCCAAACATTTCTTAGTATTTTACGATCCATGCATCCCGGGTTAATATTCTAAAATAATTTTAAAGCTTGTTTTGAATGGACTGATTTGTAAAACTTTATTATGAATGCTATAGTTTAACACTCGTGTTAATCATGCTTCGATCACTTCAATCACTTCGATCATGCTTTTCTTTCATGTTTATAGACTGTATGGTCTTAATCAGGCCTGGTATGAGTTGGGTTCGACGTGTAGGGCAGCAGGAATCAGGATTGGGTCGAGACCCACCAGTGCAGAATAACACACAGCACTCCTTCTACACTCACTGGTGATGCCAGACTTGCTGGCAGCCGGGGAGCGCGTCTTGCCCCCTCCGTGGCCCTGCGGCCGGGTGTGGCTGGCCGGGTCCCCCTGCTGACCCTCGCGGCGGCCGGGGGAGTTGCCGCGGGGCGGCGAGGACGACTGGTAGCTGCTGTTGGAGCAGTCGCTGTGACACGACTCCGGGCTGGAGGCAGAGCTCGAGGAGCTGATGTAGGCGATAACCCCCCCTGGAGGAGGACAGAGAGAACAACATAGTCAGAAGGAGCTCTTCACACTTTTTAACAAAAAGATCAGAACACATTTGGCCCACATGAACAGCAAAATGGTACAAATTAAAGTCATATATATATTTTTTAATCCATCTATATTCGGCAAAAAATAAAGCCACAAAAAGGGAAGCATACAAAAACACGTCCGTCAATAAACATGTTCTTTTTATAACGATGGCTTTAAAAAAAAGCACTGCAGCCCAGCCCAGCGCCCTCCCCCCCGGAGGAAAGTGGACCAGTCAGATGGCTGCGGTCCTCTATTCTTCCTCGAGCCTGACCTGATTTCTGCCGTCGTTCTGAATGGTTAGGTAACAACATTACATAATGCCCGTGTCAGGAGGGTGTAGGCTGGCCTCACTACCAATAACTGGATTCAAACAAAGCACGGGTGGGGGAGGGTGGGGGGGGGGTGTTAAATGGTTTTGAGATGAATACTATGAATACTAGAACAGAGAAAGACAGGACATCCAGAAAAAAGTAAATGAAAGATCAGCACAGCACAATGTAATGTGGAAAAAAGCATCAGGTTCTCATTATATATTTCTATCCTCTATTCAGTGTCATATTTAACAAATAACATTTCTGAACAACCTGAACAGTTCTAATACAGAATACAAACATATACATATATGGGGCACCTGGTGGCCTAGTGGTTAGAGAGTTGCATCAGAAGGGATTGAATTCAAGGATTGCTAGTGGCACCACTGTGGTAACCTTGAAAATGATACACACTAACCCCCCCCCCTCATTGGTGGCAGCTCTCTGCTTCACTTGGTGAATGGGTTAAATGGTTTAAATGCAGAGAAAATAATGTTCACACTGTGTGCTGTGGTGTGTTCATAAGTGACTATAAGGAACCACTTCATATATATATATATAGCATGTGATTGTATGTGTATACGAACATACACATTTAATACATCTTTTTATATATATACATGCATACAGACACACACAGCTTCTAGAAATTTCCCCTCAAATGTATGTAAATGAGTAATTAGTATAGTAAGTGTATGAAGCATGCAGGGCGCATGCGCGCCCCCGCGTGGTCTGTGCGTGTGTCTGCGTGAGGAAAGTGGGTCAGGGCGCGCGGCAGCTACTCTTCTCACGTGTATCCGCAGCTCGCGCCGCACCACCTCGCGAGGACAAATTATGCAACAGCTACGTCACAGCCCCTCTCGACCAATCAGAGTGCACGCACGGGGCAGCGTAAACACAGATGCACATGGCTGGAGCGGCAGGGCCATGTGAGTCCGGTACAGAGGGAGGGGGGTGTACAACACAGCAGCCTGGGACTCTTTAACACACTAACACACACACAAACACACACACACAAACACACAGGGTCCAGGACCACAAGTTCGACCCGAACCGGCACCATACACACCCCTGATCCGGGTCCACTTCACTATAAACACGAGGAAAACACATCAGACACCAGAGTGTTCTCTTTCCTCCAGCACTGTCAGAAACCACCACAAACACACACACACACACACACACACACTGTCATCTCACCTGCTTTTGTAGCTTCCATATCCTCCAACAGCACACAGCCTGGGTCTACTGGGTCTCCTGGTACTGGGGCCGTGTTTCTCCTTTCCTCAGCAACTTTCCAGTCGCTGCTCGAGTGAGGGTTCGGTTCCGAGCTCTCCGGCCGGGTCAGAGCCTCAGAAGCCTGGACATTCTGTCGGGTGGGTTCTCCTTCAAACAGAGTGTTCTGTAAGTGTTCGGGTCTGAGGTTTCAGAACCAGCGCGTCTGATTTCTCTCCCAGACCGTCAGAGACAGGAGTTTAAAAAGGTTCATCCGAGAACGCGAATTGAGCAGTGGGTCGGGACCGGGCTGGACCTGGTCGGAGCCGGTGCAGTGGGTCGGGACCGGGCTGGACCTGAAGGAGCCGTGCTCGGTCCGTGTCGGAGCCTCTCTTGGGCGGACTGCTGGAGAGCTCGCTGCTGGCCATGTGACCCACTTCACAAGCTCCGCCCCTTAGCCCGCCCCAGTGTCAATGTAACCCACTGACATACTTTCAGTCCACAGTCTCGCAGGATCCTGCAGGGGGGGGGCACGGCACACTCAGGGGAGTACAGGGGTGAGGGGGGGGGTCCCCATCATGACCCCACACTATGCACCCCAACAGAGACAGCAATGAGTGAAAGTGAACACACCACAGCACACAGTGTGAACCTCTGCATTTAATCGCACACCACAGCACACTCGTTTAACCAATTTTTGGGGTGAATTTGCTGTAAAGGTTGGGTGTGTGCTGCGATTGACAGCCCTGTCGCAGCTCCCTGAACCTGTCAGCCCATGACAATGAGGTGGGCAACACACTGCTAGCTCTTGAAACCAATTGGCTGGCCCAATTTGAGAGAAATCAGAGGGCGAGAGAGAAAGACTGGCCCACATTGGGATCGGCCCACCGGGAAGGCGCCCGGTGTGCCAGACGGTCAGTCCACCCCTGTACACACCTGACCTGAGGTCTTGTCTGTTACACACCTGACCTGTGGTCCTGTCTGTTACACACCTGACCTGAGGTCTTGTCTGTTATAGTATTTGCAAATCAAATGTTATTGTACTTTTGTTCAGCAGTACTTTTGAATAAAAGTGAGTAATACACTACTTTTGAATGCATTATTTTATGTATAACATATGAGAAACTACCCTGTTGTAGTGGATGTATGTGTTTGGTGGTTTGAGCATGTTTGATCATCTGTAAAGTATTTGTTGTGGAGTCTGACAGTGGTTGGAAGGAAAGACCTGTGGAATCTCTCTGTCCCACACCGTAGGTGCAGTAGCCGCCACTGAAGGAGCTGCTCAGTGCTGTCAGAGTCCCTGCATGGGGTGGAAGAGGTTCTCCTGCATGGGGTGGGAGATGACAACAGGATGACAGCTTAGCCTCCATTCTCCTGTCACTCCCCACCTCCACTGGGTCCAGAGGGTATCCTAGAACAGAGCTGGCCTCCCCGCTGTCACTCACGAGGGGCCCAGATCATTTAGAAAGGAGATGTTTAACAAACACACATGGGTAAACTGTTCAGATGACAGAAATGAATTTTCTTGCACTATTTGTTGACTTAAGTTGTTCTTGCAATAGTTTAATGTTTTTGCAAAATGTAATCCAAAAAGGTAGTCTAACAGGTATGAATGTATCAGCTGTGAAGTAAAAGAACTGAAGTGCAACATGCCTGAATAAGTCAATAATTCCAGTTTTCTTTCTAACTGGTGGCCTTATGCATGCATTTATATCTGAGAGACGCCAAGAGGAAGCACTAAAGACAAGATGCGTTTCTGCACTGAAATATAAATTGCTGTTTATGAGAGACTGAGATAAAGCCTGAAAACTACAGGTTGGAGGCACCAGACCGGACAGCATAATTACACTAAAACCGCAGTGCCGTCGTCATCCATGGGAAGGTCAGCAAACCGTAACGTCAAAAACAAGAAACAGCCAAAACTGTGCTCTAGATCAGTGGTCAGATCAGATGTTACCGTGTTCTGTTGTTGGCTCGTTATGAAAATGCTGTTAATAAAGCTGCGAGTACACACTGGATTTACGTTCATTATTATATTTTAAAGATACCCCATTATTATATTTTTAAAATATCCCCATTTTTATGCGTATCATTTATTTGTATAAATACGTAGATTTATCTGCCACTCCTTAAAGGCCGGGCCGTGAACATAGTTTCTGATATTAAACCGCTCCGTGACAAAATAAAGGTTGGAGACCACTGCTGTAGATAAACAGATAAATATAATAGACAGACAGACAGATAGACAGACAGTCCTCCCGCCCCCTCTCTCAGCAGGGGCTCCCAGTCAGAACCAAAGATAAACAAACAGTATCCCAGTTTCTCTCATTTACTTTGCCACAATCCTCGAATGAAAATCAGCGTATTTAAAATATTGTTGTGAAATATCCATATCAGACACCATGGTGGTGTGATGGGTAGTGCTGTATCCTCACATCTGCAGGGTTAGGGGTTTAGTTGTAAAATCAACGCCTGCTTTTAACCAAGTTACTGCCAGATAAGATACACACTAAAATGCCAGATAAGAGACAAACCCTGTGTGTGGAGTTTGCATGTTTCCCTAATGGTGGTGTGGGTTTCCTCCGGGGTCTCCGGGTTTCTCCCACAGTCGAAAGACGTGAGCCTCAGAGCCTCATTTCTCGCACTTGCTTTGGCCGCTGTGATCTAAATCTCAACACAAAAACAGTCCAGTCAACAGGCCAAAGTGTCAAATACACACAGCACACACTTTTTACTGATCTGATCCTGCTTTGTGAAATTTTTGTTTCTGTTGAGTCTGGAGGAACACTGCATTCTACCTTATGTCCCTACACATAAAGTCAGCAGACCAAGGATGAGTAAGAGTCAGAATAAGACACTGTCTCACAAGAAGTATGATCCACAATTGTGAACCATGTAATCAACCACAGCATAACTATGACCGGGGCTGATAGCAGCAGGAGTATTCAGTATTTATGCGAATGTGTGTGTGTGCAAATTCTGAATCTCTTTCACTGCAAGATGCAGTTGAAGGCAAAGGAAAGTTTGTACTGTATGTTTTATACTGAAATACATTGTCAGTTTTTAAAGATACTTATAAATGATTGGTTTAAATGACCTGTTAACAGTTTTTAATTTTGTTGTTGTGTTTCAGTTCTAGCTGGAAAAAAGCACTCTTTATGTGTACCCCCACCCGTTCAACCCCGGAATCGAATGTCCACTAAAACTCACATTTATATAACATTTCATTTGTGATTAGGATGAACATATTTATCAATTTTCTTAATTACAAAGCAGTTAAACACTTCCATTGGATCTGTTGTGACTTTTTGCAAGAGATTGAATCAGTTTCAGAATGGTTAAAAAAATAACATGGAATCACAATGCAAAAATCTCCCAATGTGGACATGGAACAGTGCATTGTGAGGTATGAGCATTCTATTAATTATGATATTAAGGAATTGTTTATAGTGCCAACAACCCAGTCCAGCACATTAACATCATATGCCCCCTTCACCTACCCTCCTCTAGTAAAGATTTTGTAGTAAAGATTTTTAACTGCGAGCCCTGAATCAACTATAGTGTTGTTTTTTGGCAGCCTGTTTTAATTTTAGTTTTAGTCTAGTCTTTGCATCAAGCTGTCATTTTCGTTTTTATTAGTCTTAGTCACCTCTATACTCTTTTTATATGAATCTGAATCATTGTAGATGGTTGCAACACCACCACCACGGCTTATAGAAATATCCTGACGGAGTAAATGTTCTTTTTTTTTTAGATACACCAGCAGGACGATGGATGGATGGATAGATGCATGGCTGAATGGATGGGTGAAGGAAAGATAGATAGATGGATGGACGGACGGACGGATGGACGGACGGACGGACGGATAGACAGACAGACAGACAGACAGATAGAGAACCCAGTAAAAGTTTACTATTGTTTCAGCACTCTGTGTTTTCAGGATGTGCAAGTAGTAAAGTCCACACTGGTCAGTCGATCATGATTCAGACAGGAATAAATGACTTCCCTGTAATAAAGTGGGCTGGAGATGTTTATTGCTGCACTCAGAGTTGGTTATATAAGACAGTTATTATCTGGCCTAAATTTCCTCAGATAAGGCTTTTGCTGGGTGGAGCCACTTACAAATCTTTTTGATGTTTTTATTAATTTGAACAGTTTTTATTTTCCTTTTTAAACATTTTTACATACAAAAGTGTGTGTATTCTCCCTGGAGGCGACGCGACCCAGTACTTTTGCTGAGGAGCAGCAGATCTGAGCCCTCCCTTTATTTCAGAGAATAAAACACATCAAAATAGCTGAAGTAGACCAGTTTAGAGATGACCAGAGACTGGACGAGTAACTGTGTAGCGTCCATGTTGAAAAAGGTCAGGTTCTTCTAATGTTGTAAAGAAGGTATCTGCGTGTCCTGGAAAGGTGGTTTAATATAACAAGATTTCTTACCTTCTTTGAGGTTCATAACAGAGTTATCAAAAGAAACGGTGAGGTTGTGGCTTGGTGTTGGGACCCCTTTGATGAAAATCAGCTCAGTCTTGCTGGGATTCAGCTTGAAGTGGTGGGCCATCATCCAAGAGAAGATGTCAGCCAGGCAGTCTGAGATGCAGGTCAAGACCTGATCATCACTGGAGAGGAAAGAGAGAATGAGTGACATTGGCATTAAAGTGGTAGGACAAACCATGTAAGGCTATTACATCCCCAAGAGAACCAGTATATAGAGAAAAGAGAAGCTGTCCCACGACTGAGCCCTGTGGTACACCAGTGGACAATCTTCACAGGGCAGACTGGGACCCTTGCCATGCTACCTGGTATCTCCGGTCATCAAGGTAGGATTCAAAACATTGCCAGGCTGTGCCTGATATCCCAAGGCTGGAGAGAGTAGCCAAGATGATCTGATGATTAACTGTGTCAAAGGCTTCAGAAAGGTCAAGAAGAATTAAAGCAGAACACAGGCTGGCTGATCTAGCAGCATAAAGCTCTTCAGAGACCACTAGGAGTGCTGTTTCAGTAGAGTGCGCAGCATTTGAACCCTGACTGGTGAGGAACCCTGAAACCTGTTTTGAGAAAGAAAGATGTCAAGTTGGTTATAAGCAGCACATTCCAGGAGATTGGAAAGGAAGGAGAGAAGAGATACTGGTCTGTAGTTGTTGATATCTGAAGATTCCAGCGTGGGTTTCTTCAGAATCGGTGTGACAACCGCAGACTTGAAAGCAGATGGGATATGGCCAGTTGTTAAGATGATGTATGATATGTGGGATTAGATCCAAAGATATCATCTGGAATGTACTCGATGGGACAGGGTCGAGCAGAAATGTGGTTGGTTTGCTGGACATCAGAAGCAATGGCACATCCTCAAGAGAGAGAGGTGAGAAGCTAAGAAACTTGGTAGCACTGGCTGGTCTCTGGGTGATGATTGGGGTGAAGGATCTACTAATGTCATCAATTTTCTTATCTAAGAACACAACAAAGTCTTCAGGGGGGGTGTTTCAGAAAGCAGGGTTAGGAATCTCGGAGTTCAAACCTGAACTCTGGGTTGCCTAACTCGGAGCTGTCATGCTCTGAGTTTTCGGTTTCAGAACACGTGATAACGTTTAGTTCACGCAACTCTGGGTTAAATCAGACCCGAGTAGAGGGCGTGCACGAGGCATCATCAATGGAACGCAGATCAAACGATTTACCATTGCAACAGGAGACTCGCGCGTCTTGTTTCTCTTCGGTGGAGCTCATATGCAACTCATATGCAGACTATGAACACATATTCAATAAAAAAGCAATACGACAGCCGCTAAAGAGCGTCAGCAGGCGTGGCAGAAACTTTCCGACCCAGTGAATGCGTGAGTACTGATTAGAAAGATTGGTATCATTCTATATTTAAGAAGTGTTACAAGTGTCCTTGAACCACTTTCATACTTTACGCCCTGCATCTATTCCCTGTGTGTGTGTGTGTGTGTGTGTGTGTGTGTGTGTGTGTGT
>JBBPDE010196780.1:0-17020 GCA_037974605.1 Nannopetersius ansorgii
CAAGTTGCTCCAGGGAGAGACTGCCCCTGTAGGTAGGGAATGGAAGTCGCTTTGGATAAAAGCGTCTGATAAATGCCATAAATGTAAATGTTGGATCTCCTAGCAGGATTATGATCAGTTCAACAACCATAAAATCAAGATTTTGACATGGCCATCCTATATGCTGACCTAAACCCCTTTGTAACCCCTGTGAGGTGGGGTGAACTGAAGCAGAGAGGCCCGAAGAGAGGACTATGAGGCATTCTAGTGAGGAGTGGTCTCAGAAATCTTGCTCTGTACTCTCGAGTCAAGCATGACATGATAGGATTGCTGTTATATTAGCAAATAAAGAAATGCAAGATTGCTGGTAATTGTTAATTTGTTTAATTTCTTAATTTCTAAATTGATACCTTAGAACAAATATGGTAGCCTAGTGGCGTTCGCCCTGCCATCAGAAAGTCGTGAGTTCGATTCCCAAGACCGCTCGGCACCTCTGAGGTACCCTGAGCAAGGTACCGTCCCCACACACTGTTCCCCGTGCGCTGTGCTCCTGGCTGCCGCCTGCTTCACTTGGTGAATGGATTAAATGCAATTTCGTGCTGTTCACACTGTGTGCTGTGGTGTGTTCACATATGACAGAATGGTCACTTTCACTTTGAAACCAACTTTCTAAGTTCTGTGGTTTTGACCAACCATGAACATTGCACTACAGCTTCGAACAACCTGTTTTTAATTAATTTATTTTAATTAGTGTGTTTCAAGAATGGTGGTTGCTACGAAATGTGTTTCCCTCTAGTTATTTAATATTTCATTACTTACTTGGAAATTCCTTTACGGAGAAATAGTGCACCTCCAGAATCACCTGCAAAAAATGCAGAGGAAGAATTTCGTGCTGTTCACATTGTGTGCTGTGGTGTGTTCATGTATGACAGAATAGTCACTTTCACCTCAGTCAAATTTAGCTGGCTGTTTGCCAGGCCCTCATAATGTTTCTAGTAGGGCCAAACAATCAAGTGCGTGTTAGGGGTTGTGGGTGATTGCAAGATATATATATATATATATATATATATATATATATATATATGTATATATACATTAATGAACTCTCTAACCAATCAGAAAATTGCTTATTGTGTGCATTTGTACTAAATATAGACTACTTCTGGAAAGGAGTGGTTTGACGTATCATAGCATTCACGTGGTCAGATTACTGGCAAATTTAGATTAAAACAATCTAAACCAATCTTTAACTTTAACACTATGACAGGAGAAATCACAATCACAATATTTACCAGTACAATACGAGGATGATATTACGATACACAGTATGACTTTATTTAGCAATTCAGTGGTAGCCATCCAAAGGTCTACAGCATGCTACACTATCACATGACCTTCTGTATAACCAAGAGCTTATTTCTATCAACTTTTGGCTTCCTTCAGTCTGTCCTGAATGCGTTTTTCTCTGAAATCTCTCTCTATCCTGCTGACTGGCCTACTTCTCCCTTCCTCCTGTCTCTGGGCACTGACTAATAGGATGACTAGACACCCTACTGAGAAGAGGAACATGAGAGAGGAAAGAGACGAATGCTTCTCTCTGCTTTCCTTTTTTTCTCTATTCTTTTTGTCTCTTTATACTTGTGTTGACAGCTGAAACTTGGGCGACCCAAAGCGAGGGGTTGTGGGGTGGGGGTGCATAGCACACAGAACGTCTTTTCAAGCTGATTTCAAGAAGGAATGCAGTAAGATAATAGTCCCCAATTGTTTTTTCAGTCAAAAACAACCAATCCAGTTCAAAACCTTTACTGGTTTAAAGGGTTATATTATGCAAAACTCACTTTACTCGCCCCATAAAGAAATCTCACCAGCTTTAGTCTTCAAAGTTTCAGGCCCTTTCAAAATGAGCCGTTTGGACGAAGGGTTCAATTCGCATAGAACCGCCCCTCATCTGCTGAGATGCCACCCACATGATTAGTTGAAGATCCACCATTTTGTCTGCTGCTTTTACAAGCACAGATAAGCTGAGGGCTGTTGCTATAGGCAGAGGCAAGTCACACGGGAAGTGTTGTGTTGTTGACTGCAAAGAACAGCACAAATCCCACACTTTCTCCCAGACAAAGAAAACCGAAGGACTGTTTTCATTTCCAATGGCCATGTCCCAGCAACAGTCATTTTCATTCCACATTAAATAGTGGAACAGTAAATTGGAATAAGGAGCTGACTTCAGCGTTGGGGGGGTCTGTACCAACATGTGAGCAGATGAGGGAGATGTAAGTACTTTTGTGTTTCTATAGAACATATAGGTCTGGATAGCACCTCTGTTTTCTGCCAGTTTCACATGTGCCAAAGGAGCAGTGTAAGGGGTGGGTGGAGCATGGGATGGGTGGGGCGTGGCCAGCAACAGCTTATTTGCATAGCATGGACAGAGCCCTGAAACGGCTCGTTTTGAAAATAACTAAAGCTGTGAAGAATAAAGCTGGTGAGATCTCTTTGTGTGAGAGTGATTTTGTATAGTCCACAGACCTATTATAACTCACATTTTGCATAATATATCCTCTTGCATCCCCAGCTACAAATGCCTGCTCTGGGTTTGCATTTTGGATTAAAAACGAGGTGTCCTGGGTTCTAATCCAACTATGAGCAGAGTTTTGGGGCAGCTGGTGGTCTGGTGGTGAGGACGGTTGTGGGTTCAAATCTCAGGACTGCCAGTGGCACCACTAAGGTACCCTTGAGCAAGGTAGCGTCCCCACACACTGCTCCCCGGGTACTGCATCACTGGCTGCCCACTGCCACACTTGGTTAAAGGGTTAAAAGAAGATACAGAATTTCACATTGTTCACACTGCTGTGTTCACACAAGAAGTTAGGCACATCAATACACTGGCGTAAGTCTGCTAAAATATAGAGAAAGAGAGTTCGGGTAGGGGGGTAGAGATTGAGGGAGCGAAGGTTCAGCATGGCGAGGCCGAAATTTTCCATCTTATCCTGGCGCTGTATCAACTGTCATTTTTCATGGGCTCCTTCAAATTCACGTCCCTCAATATTTAATGACGAGCAGGACGTCTTGCCCATTAACCCGGGGCCAAGTGTGCTGATCACACAAAGCCTAAAAAGTTGGGGATGTGTGGTCAGTAAAAGCATGAAAAGTTTTATGCGCTCCCCAAATTAGAGTTAGAGCTTTAAAGTATGACAACTCCTCAACACAAGCAATAAAAGCCCCTCCTCCAAAAAAGTCCAAAGTAAATTTACATTCTGAGCTGAAGTGAGCTGTGTCCCACAGCGGATCTTGATGAGAAGTACAGTGCAAGTTTATTCGAGGTGAGGAAAGCTCCATATAGTGCACTTTCACAACTCCAGAACATACTGGCCACCACGTCATGCCTTTGGATTTGACTGGTCTGGCGGTTGGGTGCTGCTCACTTTTGGCCTCCCTAAGTGTTCCAAACTCCACTCAGAAGATTGCAGGAACAGAAGCTAACTTTCAGGAAAGAAAGAAAGAAAGAAGCCCATAGACGTAATAGCATGTTTTATTTAGGTTATGGGACTTTTAAAAGGGGGCCACTTTGGCTATTGAACTGAGAAAAGTGGGCCGTGCGAGCACTTTTCAATACAGTAAACAAATTTGGCATAAGACATATTAAAAATAAATGTATCATATATACAGAACCATTGTCTATAGTAGCAGAAGGATGGTAATCTTAATTAAATAAGAAAAAGAAATAAAATTAAAACAACAATATGTATTGAGCAAAGCCATTTGAATTACAGCACATCAATGTCAATGTAATTTTATGAATGCCACCTACATGGGTGAAAAATAAATATTCAGATATAAATATTCAAATATACAGATTTGTGTTTTGTTGTAAAGCTATCATCAGTGGACTGAGAACTTTATTGAGAACTTTCAACTTATATTTTCAACTAATTGTAATGATGAAACATTTCTTTTTGCACCAGGAACATTTCTTTTAATTTCATTTTTGCAATGACTTTGCTTTTAAAACAGCAAAGTAATTGCTATCATAAATGTCTAAAAGCTGTAATTCCAAGCAACAACTTTCTAACAAAGCACTAATATTATTAATACTAATGCCAATTTATAGTTCAGGTGCTTTTGAGCTGGGAAACATTCAAGTTGTGCTGGACACCAGTCCTCCAGGACCAAAGGTACAAAACCATTATTACAAATGTGCAGATAGAGTCTGGACCTACATGGGTTTTGTTACAAAGTGGCTTTCAAGTATATTCCTGTTTATTGGCAAATCCAGGGAGAACTGGATAATCATACTCTCAAGTAGAAAAGTCATTTTAACATTAATTCATAAACTATAATTATTAAATTATAATTGTTGTAATTGACTGTTGATTAACAATTTCTACACAAATAATAGAATTTATGTGGTTGTATAAAATGTGTCCCATTAACAATTTTTGCCAAACACAGCAAAGACTGCTATTGTACTGATGTGACATTTTTTCCATCTGACTCATTCATTAAATGGACTTAAGTACTGGGACACCTGACAATTACACCAACAGGGATTTTAATGACATTGTATTCAAATACATAGACTTTAATATCTTCACAGCTTTAACCGCGTCCACTCTTCATGGAAGGCTTTGGACAAAATGTTGGAGTGTTTCTGTTGGAATTTGTGTCCATTCATTCTGCAGAGCAGAGTTCAGGCACTGAGGTTGAACAAGAAAGCCTGGCTCACTATCTCCCAACTAGTTCATCCTAAAGGTGCTGAATGGGGTCAAGTTCAGGGTTCTTCCACAGTCATGCTGGAATAGAAAAGGTTCTTCCCCAAACTGTGTCCACAAAGTTGGAAGCATAGTGTTCTTCAAAATGTATTGGTATGCTGAAACATTATGATTGCTTTTCACTGGGAGCAAGGGGTATTGTGTCCCAATACTTTTATCCATATAGTGTATGTGAGCTCTGTTGAGCATTTTCTGAATTCCTGCAAAGCTGTGTTGATCTGTATTGATGTCTAAATGCAGATTTCAGGTAATTAATATTTATTAAGAATACTTTCATAAATATAGTGTTACTGGTGTATGAGTGGGGAACATGAGATTTTGTTCATTTATGTGATTAGACGTCACTTAGGGACAGAATTGCCGTTGGGGAGCAAGGGTGATGTGACCCTAAACGAGAGGCACAGGCATACTTTTACTGAAAGCCGGAGGTGCACAGGAAGGTGAGGTCAGAGATGACAAAGCAAGTTCACAGCATTCATTCCCATCACCTCATCCATTGTTAGCCAATGCTATCTCTGCCTCGTAATCTTAAATATTACATCATCAACACAAATTCTATCAGGCAGATCTAATAAACAAAAAACAGCTCTGCTAACTGATAGATAACAGAGTGGAGGGTCATTTTCTGACGGAGTGACTCACTTAGTGGCCTCTGTGACTGAGCTAGCTTTTTCTAAGGCCACAGCAGTAGCCAAAATTTGCTCATTTAGGCTGTTCTTAGACCAGTTTAGTTGTGTCTTGTAAGCTGTAAGCTTGTAAGTGTTTGAACAAAGGGGACTGGTCCTGAATTAGAACAAATAAGAACAAATTCTACCCAGGGCATTGGCAGCGTAGTGGGCTGACGCATTTCTAATTGGTAAACTGGACAGCCCTTCAGCTAGTCGGAAGGGACACCCGCAGAACAGCCACTGACCCATAAAAATCAATGGAATAAACAAGTATGGAACTGCAGTTTTGATAAGGACATTTCTTGTAGTTCCTCTTGATTCACCATTGTGTTTATTTTGTGTGCAAACAAGGGGAAGTAGGTTAGGCCACTCTTTACAGACATTGCATTACTTGGTGAATATTACTTTTCATTACCTAATATTACTTAATAGTACTTCATTACTACTGATGTTTTAAAAGTGCAAAAACGTCAATAGTTTTTACTCACCTGTGTGACTTAGAGATAGATATTATACCAAGCATTTATGTATGTATTTATAATACCAACCATTTATGAATGTAGCATAATCTGTTCATATTGTTGTTGTTTTCTTTCTACAGACTTTAGATTTTATTTAGACTTATTTTATTTTGTTCTTGTGTCTCTGTGAAGGACACAGAGTACACTTATAATGCACTATAATATAGAGTACAGAAATAATACACTTGTGGGCAGATTAAAAGGTGCAGGAGGGCACTGGGAGAAGAGTCCAATTTTTGGGCTTGAGCCATTGAGACTTCCCCCCTCACTCATCAAAAGACTGTAATGATGGGCGAAATGAGGCATGGAGGCCTGCTGGATGTGACTGGAACACTACAACAGTGAGGGATGGCCAGCAACAAAGACAAGAACTCAAAGAACTTAAATAATACACTTGTGGGCTGAGAATGAATAGGTCAATTAAAAAGTGCAGGAGGGCACTGGGAGAAGAGTCCAATTTTTGGGCTTGTGCCACAGAGACTTCCCCCTTCGCTCATCAATAGACTGTAATGAGGGGCGAAGTGAGGCATGGCGGCCGGCTGGATGGGACTGGAACACTACAACAGTGAGGGATGGCCAGCAACAAAGACAAGTTCTCAAAGAACTTAAATACAAAACACACTCAGACAAGGACCAATCATAAAGCTCAATCACTTAACTAATACAGAACATCTGACACAGTGACCTAAGACACACACATACACCCAAAATATCAAAATAAAAGTCCCCAAAACAAAACCAATACAATGGTCTCTACTGGCTGCTGGCCGAGACCTGACAATTAGAGCCGAGTAAAATATTGTGAATCTCACAAAACTGGACTTTCAAAGAATGATGAGGTATGTCAACATTTGTGATGTTGGATCCATCCCATTGCCTAGTGAAGTGCTAGATTTTTGAAGTGACATTCACTAGTTATTCTACAAATGAGTCATAAATTAGGGTCATGCTTCAGGGGGCACTAGAATAAAGGGACACGCCCACTGAATCTTTTATCAGCCTAAAAGGCTCTTCATCAAGCCATTTATGTTAAATGAACTCATGGCTGCATTCGTGGCCTGATTATTTTGAATTAAACCACAACAAACAGAGTCTTGAAGTCTCTTTAAGAGCCTGCTATATGTTTTACTCTGTGTTTTGTTTCCTTGCCTTTGTGTTTTTCCAATTTTCATCACATTGCAGCTGCCATATCTGTCACAGACTCTCTCTCCGACACACATTTTGAAGGGGGCTCGACCATTCACTCTCTCTCTCCCGTTATATTACAGAGCTGGATCAACCACAAAAATACATGGCCCTGATCATCTGATTGATTGGCTGTGTACAAGCTCACCGAATGGTATATTAACAGATGTTTTAATGTTGGAACAATGTTTCACACTCTGTCAGAGGAGAAGCGTTCTCACAATTCACCTGTTTTAAAAATAATAACAGAAACACTTAAGAAGAACAACTGTTATCTTTTTCAGAGAGATACCAAACAACAATAGGTCAATAAAATAAACTGGTGTATATACTACCACCTCCTCTTTTTTCCAGGTTAGTGGGTGGCTTAAGTAATAAATGTTGAGTCCATTTAGAATTTTTAATTCAAGAGTACAAATTGGCCCTTTGCACAGACATTGCCACATTTATCTGATTCACTAGAAACGTCCAGGCACATTTATAGCCATGCAGATTCTAAAGCTAGTCCAGTCAAAGTTGTTTGCATAGCACTTTTCACAACATTCACAAAGCATTGAAACCTTAAAAGGGCAAAGAAAAACTCCCTGAGAAAAGGAGTAAGAAACCGGGAGAGGAATCAGAACTCAAAGGAGACACCTATCCTCCATCTACCAAGCAGTTAAATATAACAGCATCTAACAGCAGTTATGAAAATAAACCATTAACTAATGTCTTTATGGAGAATGAGTCAGTGAGATTCGGGTGAATCTATGGTGGTAGACCAGAGCCAGGGGACCGGCAGTAGAAGCACCTGTTCAAAGACAAAAACACACATGATAGCAAGAGCAGGGACAGCTCTGGAGATGAAGAGAAAAGTGGAGAAAAGTCTTTAAAAGCCTAGAGAGTCTAACTAGCTGCATCATAAAATCTGTAATGGGAAGTCAACCTAAAAATACATTAACAGGTAAGAGAATAATGATATGATTATATACAGGTCAATAACATTATGAACCCATGACATGTTATGGGTAGTTAACCAGAAACTTGTGTAGGTAAAGGATATGGTGGTAGAACTGTTCCAGAGGGAAAGCAGCATTAACACAAGGTCAAGGACGGACTTGTATCAACATCTAAGTGAGCTCCTGGGGCAAGAACAATGGGAGAGGGTAAAACCTCAGAGGTTACTGAGCAGAAAATGATGATAACATCAGAATCAGAAAACTTTATTGAGTCCAGAGGAAATTGCTTATGTTATAACTACACAGACACACTATATAAACTAAAAAAAAGTCTAAATAAATCCAATAAAAAAATCTGTATTAAAAACCTTAATATTAAATACACTATGCACAAATGCTGGGTATAAATACTGTCGACAAGTGAATTACTAATAACACATTAGCTGGTGGATAAAATTACCCGAAGAGAAAAAGAAAAAAATAAAGCATCTAGAGGTCAATAAGTTCACTGAGAAACCACTGACAGCTTTTTAAATTCTCAGGAAGATGAGAGAATAGAATATGATCTAGTGATCACTCTGTTGCACTATTTGAGGCTTATTTAATGATTTACGAAAGCATCCAGCCAGAAGACCACTACAATGATCCAGCCTTGAGGTAATAAAGAAATAAACTGGTCTCCCAGCGTCTAGGGGTAGTATATTCCAAGCGTGGCAATATTGCATAACTGAAAAATTGCTGTTCTAACGAAACTTTATATATGTGCATCAAAGCAGCCAAAGTAGAGAGTCAAAGCTGACAGTTCTGACAGTTCAGCTGTAACTGAGAGGCCATCTAGATTCAGAGTGAATGAAGAGAGTTCAGATAATTCAGCCATAGGCTCAAGCAATAGGGCCTCAGGTTTGCTAGAACTATGTGGGAGGCATCCTTTTGATGTTTTTGTTTCTTTTACAGAGACCTCCTTTACTGAGACTATGAGCATTGATCTGTTTAGGTGATATTTAAAGTCAGGTCAAGTATGTTTTACTGTCATTTCAACCATATACACACAGTACACAGAGAAACGTGCCTCCAGGACCAAGAACAGATACAGAAACACCAACAGATGATAAGTGCAGACACAGAGGGAGAACGGCATTGACACGACTGACATTAAGGTCAAGGACAGACTTGTACTAAAATCTAAGTGGGCAGAAACAGCTCAAAGAGGGTACAACCGTCTAGGAGGCAGAAAATGATGATAAAATTAACCAAAAAAGCATTTACAGCTAGTATCTAGCTGCAGCTTATAGAGAGAAAATAGTAGTGCATGAAGCACTGTGGCTTCTGGAACATCATATTTTATTTCCTAAGACAACTTAGATCACAAAGATCAAAAATGTCATTGTTTACATAAACAAAATTGATAGCGGTCAGTCAAACAGGACTAGGCACGGTCGGAAGACTATAGTAAATCATTCACCACTCTGTTTCAGTTCTCTACACAAGGATCAAGGTTCATAGGTTTAATTATCTTACGTTTAAATTATGTTACTGTACTACCTAAGTTCGCAGTGGTTTTTGGGACAATATGGAGTTTAAATAGCCATGATGACACAGAATCAAGTATCCGTGATGAAGCAAAACGAACTTGTTTTGAGGAATTGTGCTGCACATTGACGCCTGTGCATTAACCACTGCGTCTTTACAAAAAAATCTTCACTGTTACAGTCTGGTGGCCTGGTGGTTAGGGGGTTGCCCCTATGATCAGAAGGTCATGTTTTTGAATCCCAGAACTGACAGTGGCACCACTGAGGTACCTTTGAGCAAGATACTGTCTCCACACTGTCTTCATGTGTGACAAAATGGACACTTTACTACAGGAATACCAGATTCAGGCTTCTAGTCAATCTTTATACCATCTAAAACAGAACCTGTAATTGTTTTTGTTATTTTTCTTGTTAATAACTAACACAAGTCATCGCATCATGATGGCAAGTAAAAAGTGAAATGACAGAAAGTGGGGCTGAAAATTTTAGACTTATTAAACTGTCAACACTACTTTATTGCTGTTAATTGCAGAGAGTCCTGGAGGACCTGGAGGAGCACCTTGTCAGGCAAATTGTAATCCATCAATTCTCCAGCAGAAGACTGGTTGCTCCCCGTAGGTGGCCTGATTGTCTCTGAACAGCCAGTGCTTTTGTCACCACACCAGCCCAAGAGACAGCATTGTGGAACACCTTACTTCCTCTCCTGCAGGCGGGTCCAAAACTGATGCCATTGTCATCTACGTACCACTGAAGGGACACCTGACCATGTCCAGAACACAAGCACCTGGAAAACACCAGATAGCCTTATCTTTATTGCTGGCTAGTTTCAGGCATCTTTCCATGGAAACACCAATAAGTATAACAATGTCCTGTGTGGAGAGTCAGCGCTCTAGAAGGGGAGGGTGCTGAGAGCTTAAAAACTATTGCCAAAGGTGAAATCTGGCTGTGAACGTGCACTATATGGACAAAAGTATTGGGACACGCCTGTTTTTCAGGGTTTGGGCTAGACCCCTTACTACCAGTGAAGGGCTTAATCTTAATGCTTCAGCACACCAAGACATTTTCGACAACGTTATGCCTTTCTCGTCCAACATCAATGCCTGACCTCATAAATGCTCTACAGAATGGAAGCTCTGAAATGTCTGAATATTGTCTGCAACAACAGAATGTCAAGCCCAAAAGAAGGCCAGGGTCTGTCCCTCAGCAAGCAACTACTGGATTGGCAACCTTCAAAACCACGACAAAGTGACTTTTGACCTTGTTTGGACCTTGTTGCAAAGACAGAAAGAGAAAAGTGGGTGGTGTTGGGGAAATGACCTCATAGACTAGTCTATGAATGGACAGATAGATTCTATAGTGTCTTCCCCATTGTTCAGGCGATGCTTCCTTTCCTATATTAATTTGTTTTGTTAGTGGGTCATAAATATTTTGCATGATCTTGTGGCCCTCTTACATATTTGGGAAGAAAGCTACTTAATTTCACCTTTACCCTGAATGTTTCTGTCGATCTGTGAGGATGTACCCCCTCTCCCCCAAACCTATATAATATAAGGTGAGGGACTGTAATGCTCTTTTGTCTATCGACAGGCCAAATAGTATGTCATCCAGTGTAACCGCACAAACAGTAACTGAACATTATTTGGGACAAGTTTGTTGAATGTGATTTTTAAGCATGTAAATTTGTAGCTGTCAACTTTAGCAGCCTGGCGAGATAACTGGTTATCATTTAATAAGCAATGCTGTTCCAAGATGCCACCCTGCTTTATTTTCCACTCTATATCATTTGATACGATATCTAGGGTTTGATTGGCTATTTCAGGAAAACTGCTGTGACAATTGCAACAAATGTAAAATAAGTAAGAAAAAACATTTATGTGGATTTTAAATGGATTGCATTATAATCAATGTAATTAAATTACATTACAATCGAATATATAGACTTTAAAGTGGAGTTGGTCCCACTTTGCAGTCATAACAGCTTTTAGTTAGTTGGACAAGAAGGCCTGGTTCACAATCTCTGTTCCATTTCATGCCAAAGGTGTTGGAAGGGGTTGAGGTCAGGGCTCTGTGTGGGCCAGTCAAGTTCTTCCACACTAAACTCATCCAGTCATGTCTTTATGGAGCTTTGTGCACTGGGACACAGTCATGCTGGAATAGAAAAGCTTCTTCCCCAAACTGTGTCCAGAAAGTTGGAAGCATGGTGTTGTCCAAAATGTCTTCTTATGCTGGCACATTAAGATTAAGCCCTTCACTGCAAGTAAGGTCAATAGCCCAAACCTTGAAAAACAGGCGTGTCCCAATACTTTTGCTCATATAGTGTTTGTCTAAAACACAGTAGGTTTTGAAACACTACTGAGAGGGTATTTCCGTAAAAGCGTCACATGCAGCCGTACCTTCTCCTCTTCCGCTCCTCCTCCTGCCTTAGAAGACTCTTTCCATTCTTGAGCTCTGCATATTTCATTGGGCTTGGTGTTTTCTACAGCACTGCAGGGGAAGTGGTTTTAAAGTGCCCTCTAGTCTCTCTGGGTCACAGCTTGAGTCTCACCTTACCTCACTTGAAAGTGGAGGGAAAACCGTTCATTGAACTATTTACACATTCATACAACTAACAATGGAACGGTGTGACTCTGATTTACAGTGTGTATAGACTTCTGCCCTGCACCCACCTCCCTCCCTCTCTCTCTCTCTGTTTCTTTCTTTCTTTCTCATTTTATCTCTCTGTTTCATCCTTTTTTATTTTAATTCTGTTTTCTATTTTCATTTAATCTTTTTTGTGTCTTGTGCTTTCTGTTTTCTCTTCTTATCTTTTTTTTTAACCTTTTTTCTCTTTTTAGCCTTTTTTGTCTTTCTCTTTTCACCTTTTTCTCTTTTTCACTCGTTTTACCTTTTTTAGCTTTTGTTCTTTTTGTATGTTTTTTCTCTTTTGTGTCTCTCTGTCTTTCTTCCCTACTCCATCTCTCTCTCTCTCTCTCTGTGTTCCTCTCAGTTGGTGGTATCTCTATGCTTTTCTGAGTGTCTGTTTGCAGAAGGAAAGCAGGAGGAGGAAGTCGACGGACCCCCAGCAGCGCACCTGCTGTTGCAAGTCACCTCGGCCCCCCACACACGTTCACAGATGCAGTCGATGCAGCAAACACTGGCACACTCTCATACTAACCCCCACACTTATTCAGACACAAAGTTACAAACATGTCGCCACTGCAGGGGACAGGAGGTGGACGCCTTGTCCCCTCAGCAACAATAGAGCCCGTCTTGCAGGGATGCTTCGTCATACTAAGGGAAATGACATCCAAACCCGGTGGAAAAATTGTGCCTGCATCACTGCCTACACATTTAGAGGAAGCGCCAACAAAGGAAATAATGAGCGAGGCCTTTGACTTTGATCCAAATGGTAGACTGTGTCTTAATGAACGGACAACATGTGTGTTCAGACAGGTAGGCAGCAAGTAGAACAGAGGTCATAGCCTATGCGGGCCTTGGGCTAATATGTCACTCCCTGCACTTTCTTACATTGTTTTATTGCTCCCTGTGGTATTCAAAGTTGTTGGTAACGTGCCTCCAGTTCAAACCCTTTGTTTTATACTTGACTATGACAAGTTGAAGGACAAACAGGTACGGTCTGAACCCTAAATGCTGATAAACAGATCTAGGCATTAATCCAAAGCACTGTACCTTTTTAAAATAGCCAGTTCAAACAATCTCAGCTGTCCAGTCATGATTTTAAATCTCAAAGCTACACCAAGAAGCTAATAGACTAAGCTACAATTTGGTATCACTGGTTGAAAGTTTGAGGAGGGAAATAATTTCAAATTTTGATGAAATTTCACAGGGAAGAAAATAAAAATCTCTTGCCGCAAAGCTGTGAACAATGGCTGGGAAGACACTATATATTCTTCACTTCAAAAAAGAGACCTGGATGATAAACGCAGGCAAAACAACTTAAAAAATGTATATTATAGTTGCTGTGTGACCTCAAGAATCCCCTTCGCTTATTCCTCACTAGGGTCCTTGGTACCTAGAGCCTATTTTAGGGTGCAAGGCAGTCACCCCTGATATAAGGGTTCCAGTGCCCATACATACAAGGCATCTCAAGCCTGGGATTGAACTGTGCTGGATCTGACTGCCAGGTTCAATTAATTATTTAATTTTGCAAACAACAATGTGATTAATCACAGAAAACCATGTGATTAATTGTGATTAAAATCATTGCCTAGCATGAATATATATACAGTAATCCCCCGCTTTTCACAGGGGTTATGTTCCAAGAGCATCCGCGTATAGTGAAAAACCGCGTTGTTGTGTTTTGGTAAAAAAAAATGCCTAAAATGCATTTTTATAGTTACACCCGAAATATGCCCTGAAATATGGCCCCAGAACAATTTTGTGTTTAACTCAGTTTAATGCATCACTCTAAAAGAAAATGTAAAATGTAAAGGTATATAAATAATCAAAATCATGCTGCAGCTTCTTCTTCTTTTATGGCGGTTGACAACTTTTTAGGTTATTGCTGCCACTGCTGGACTGGTGGCGGTAATACAGTTAAGTTCTCAGAAAAATCCACGTTAGACAGAAACCATAAATGCTGATCCGCGTAAAAGTTATAAAAAAAAATTATGCTGATTAATCGCACCACATGACTTTGAGCACCCAGCCAAGTTGCTCTGTAGACGAGAACGTGCTGCTCGGCCCAGTGAATGGAAAATTCCGGTTAGACAAGGAATATGTATAATCAGAGAATTTTTTAAATATTTACTTATAAGCAGTGTACTGGAGGGGTGATGGTAATGGTCATAAAGCTATAATGGTTCCGGCACCCATGCTCTGAGGGTACCTTGTTTTGCTACAACCAACTGTGTTATTGCACTTTTGTTCATATAGAAGTACTTTTAAAATAAAAGTGCACAATGCACTACTTTTGAATTCATTATTGAACTATGCGTATAACAATGCCATAATCACGATATTTTATTATTTAATATTCTGGGTTAACATGCTGGTCAAAAAAGAGCAAACACTGCCACACAAATCTGTTTTTCACACTGGAAGCGGTCCTTGGCTGAAATGAATTTCCGTATCATGTCCATTTTTAACCACTTGTGTTCTTTTTGTTATCTAAACATTGCATGTCTGAATGTGACTGCTAGAAGCAATTTAAAATAACAGCACACAAATGCAGCCTCATAGAGTGATGGACCGCAATCTAACAACAGCTGTCATCATGCAATTCAATCTGCTACAAAAGGAGATGAGATGTTATCTGTAGGGTGCCTTCCTATATACAGAACTGCAAAATATGTCAATGTACATCATTGTACAAGTCTTGGCACGTGATATCCTGTGTGTATGTTACCAGCCTTCCTCTTCATTGTATTTTCAGGGGTCATCCATATGTTACAGTGTCCAGGGCCCATATTTAGGGGTTATGGGTTAAATTGCATACACTAGTGCGTTATCACAACACTCATTAAGCAGAACTGAGAGTTTGGTCTGGACTTAATGTTTGGATTCTGATGCCTTTGCATGACAGGCATGTCTATAACCAGAAGGGACTGAATATATCTGGTGTCAGAGCCCCTGTTCTGATTTCTGCAAAGTGGCAGTTAAGGTTCAGAGCAAAGCAGGGTCACGTAGACCAGCAGCTCTTAATCTTTTAGTCCTTGGCAACCTTTGTGGATGGCAAATGCCAGTGGGCCCCACATTCCCCTACTCACTAGAGCCATTGCTAGCTTTCTCTCTCACACACACAGTATATCTGTTAATATCTGTTCTCAGAGTATGTGGGGGTGCCTTGGATGCTTGCCCCTGGATCAAGAGATCATGGGTTAGAATCCTACCTTCAGCAAACCACCACTAGGTTCCTGAGCAAGACCCTTAACCTCAAGTCACTCCAAGGGAGGCTGTCCCCTGTAGTTAGGGAATGGGTCTGTTAAAGGCTGTAAATGTAATGTAAATATCTGGGGTGGTATGAATAAGTACCATGGACAGGGATTACATAGGCATCTCACTTAAAATAGTTAAGATGCTGCTACTGAGGTTTTGGTTAACAAATGCTCTTGTATTTACATAACTCTGAAATATGTCTTTGTTGGCAGCAAAATACAAAGAGGCCCACGACTGCAGTATCAAAATATTGCATGTTGCCTAAACTGTTTTCCAAGTAAAATTATTTATGGAATGGCCCTCCCTCTCCCCTCATCACTAGACAATGCTGGAGTCTGTAGTAGTTAATGTTCTCCTCCAAACGTGTTGAGCAGTTGAAAAAGATGCAGTGGTGCTTCATGTCTTCAAAGCAGCAATCAAATAGCCAGATTAGTCACTGATTGCTAAGATGGCATTACTCAGTAACTACTAAGAACTATAAGGAATTATTCAGGAACTACTAATGTTAGTTGAGTCAGCAGCTGAGTAGCATGTGAGCGTTGGCCCACATGGCATAAATACGTAAATCTGGCCTTGATTTATAGAATAACTTAGAACAGAATTTGGGTGTGGCGGGCAGATCCGTGGTCCCCTTCGAGCACCCCGAGGCTCCCGGGCACCTTTATCAGAAGCCAGTCTGGTTAATTCACGGCTGTTTCACCAGGGACATCATAAATCACAACAGCTTCAGTTTACACAAAGGCCTTGAGAACACAATAGCAAAAAGTGGAGCAAGGGAGGACATACAGTACCTCACACCTTCAGTGACAGGTCAGTCTCTAGATACATGCCAGCGATTACATTGGCTTTGGTTCAGATCACAAAAGCCCGGCGGTGTGAATGTCGAGCTGAGCTATGACCCAGTTCTTCTGATAAGGATCTTAATGTTGGTGCTGTTGGAACCTGATATAGTAGTTTGTTGCCTCATATTTTTTTTTGACTGGTGCTCTTCTCCAGCCATGCAGATACAAAAAGACTATGATGGTGAACATGCAGAGTATCAGATCAGCTCGTGGCAAAAGCTGGAATGTTTACTGGTGCCAGGTGTATCATTGTAACAGGTGTGTTTCTGTCTGCAGTGCAACAAACACCTTCTTAGTATGTCATAGACAGAGGTGTCTATGAACGAGACTAGATCAGTTTATGTAATGGAGAATGGCTGCTGGTTTTACATTTAATTCTAGCAGGTTTTCTGTGAGGTACACCTTGCTTGTGTACAGACTTGCTTGTGCTGCCCACCTCTTTTGTGTAAGCCTTCCTTTAGATCAATGTTTCCGAACCCTGTTCCTGGAGGCACACATTGACCTGCATGCTTTCCTGCCTTAGTAAGGGGCTGTTAATGACTGATTATTTGGATCAGGGGTGATGGGAGCAATGAAAAAATTCAAGTGTGCCTCTAGGACTAGGGCTAGGAAACACTGCTCTAGTGTTTATCGACTAATGGGCCATGGTGGTACTGCTGTTGGGGGGAGGGCGGAGTCTTGTCTTTTAAATAATTTATTTAGTCCCGTTGATTGG